>JZKD02S0155787.1:717206-768611 GCA_000966675.3 Picea glauca | reverse complement strand
TTGAATTTCCTTCATGGCTTGACATGTTTAAGCTCTAGGATCTACCCTTAGATAAAAGGGGCCAGCTCTGATACCAATTGTTGGACAACTGAGAGGGGGGGGTGAATTAGTTGTTTCTGTGCTTAAACAATTATGTTTCTTTTAAAATCTTTGTAGAGACACTGAATGATAATCACAATAATGCAGGGAAATAAACAATGGCACTTTCAACATCATTCACATATATGAGAAACACAGAGACAGATATTTCCCGAGGAAACCCATGCAGGGTAAAAACCTCTTTTTCTTTATATGATAAGTAATGGTTACATTCTTTACAGTATCATACATATGAGAAACAACTCATAATGAGGCTACAACCTGAGCTTTGCAAGATGCAACTCGCCGAGAGCACCAACTCTTTGTTTTCTCTAGCACCAACTAGAAGCAAGCACCAACTCCCTGGTTTCTCTAGCACCAACTAGAAGGAAGCCCCAACTCCCTGGTTTCTATAGCACCAACTAGAAGGAAGAACCAACTCCCTGAGTGTTTCCAGCACCAGCTGGATGGAAGCACCAACTTCCAATCATACAGGCACCAACCTGTATAACAGAGAACAAGAGTTCTCTCTTGCACCACCCTTCCACCCTGGTTTCTCTGGCTGCAACTAGATGGAAGCTACAACTCTCTGTGTTCAAGCACCCACTTGAACCTATGAGGACAACATTCCTCCTGAGCACCTCCCAACCACCCTAAAATAATAAATATTTTCTACTGAAACTTATTACAGTGATATTATGTTCAACAATGGCTTACCAGACTCATCATTGTTCTACTGCATTTCGTTGCTCTGTCTGCCTCATTGCCTTTCTGCACACATCACTTGCGTTGTCTGTTCTTCTGCTTTTTATGCTCTGTGCTCCATGTCCATTCACTGCATAGTTCCTCTTCTGTTCTCTTCAGCTACTGCACTCTCCTCCTTCTTCACACATGAATCACCTTCACCAACAACATTCACAGCAACCTCCGACAGCAACAACAACCCCAACTCTTCTCTGTACCATGTATTTATAGATTATATGCACCTTGTGCATGCAATGTTCACAATTCCTCTGCATTCTGACTCCACGCCATTATCCTCCACATCTCAAGTGCTCTTCGTGATCATCATCGCGACTCTTCGACTTCTCTGGCAGTTCCACACTTGTGTCTATCATCACTAGGTGTTATGTCGAGATTCCTTTTTCTCTCTGGCAGTTTAGACTCTTCATCTTCTCTGTGAAATTCAAGCTCACCTTCTCTGTTTCAATTACAGACCCAAATTCCCATCCATCTGTCAATCCATTCTAAGAATAGTCTTCCTTCACCGAACAGAGCTTGGAGACTCTTCATCTCCTCTGGTGATCACACAACAGTCTCTTCGACTTCTCTGGCAGACGTCATCAATGGTTTCACGACCAAGGGCTGTGACCACAGCCTTATGCATAAGGCGCTTTCACGATTTTGGCATTTTTGTTGCACTGTTTACTTGCCTCTCGATGTCGCGATCCGTGAAACTCCGATATGGTGTCCATCTGCTGACATCACACGTGGATTGACACGTGTTGAATACTGCCACGTGTCACTCTGATTCATGACTTATATGTGCCTAAAATGTTGAATCAGTCTGACACTTTTCATTACCTGATTGTGCCATGTGTCCCTAGTTGACATGGTCTGCTGTCGTGAGTTGGGTTGACGGTCTAGATCACATCTTGATCTGACAGTTCAGGTTCAGTCGGGATTTCACACATTGCGATTTCGGGGTTCCTGATGTCAATAAACTTTGACATGTCCAACTCTTGATCCCTGAAACTCCGACAAGGACTGGGATCAACGATCCATATTTGTCCTCGATCCAATGGTTGAGATTATATCGGTGTATCGCATATCGTGATTTCACAAGTCCTGTGGTTATTACTCTTTGACTTCTTCAACTTGCAATCCTCGAAACCCCGATAGGGAGTCGGATCAAAGGGCCACATAACTCCTTGAGATGGACGGTCCTCCTACTTTCGGGATTTTGTGAGCCCATTTTCTCCTTGCACTTTAAACACCATGCAGGTTTTCCCCGATCCAATGGTGGTTGGATCCTGCACTCAGATCTAACGCCTGAGATCTATCCTCCTCTTCTGCATGCACTCTTCTTGATTTTATTCAGATCTGACGGCCCTCATCCTGTCGGGAATTTTGGATGGGATCCAACGATCATCGACGCTTCTCCTCCAAGCTTACACATCCCTTTTACTTGGAATAATTTCGACTCTGCGCTAATTCCTCCTGAGCCTACGTTGTTCATGTTTTTCTATCGATGCACACTCTGATCCTTCCATCTTCACTATTGTACTTGCCATCAATGACAAGCATACACTATCTGTTAAGCATTTGCCAAAAAAGAGGTCATCTATTCACGGCATCGGGTACCTATTTTTCACTGTAGCACGGTTCAAGTCCCTATAGTCTATACACAGTCATAAGGATCCATCCTTCTTCTTTACAAAAATTATCGGTGTGCCCCAAGGTAAGACACTGGGCCTTATTAGCCCCAAGTCCAGTAACTCTTTCAACTGCATTTGCAACTCACAAAGTTCCGGCACTGTCATCTGATACGGAGTCTTGGAGATTGGTTCTGCACCAAGTTTTAGCTCAATAGTAAAATCAAGCTCCCTCTTAGGAGGTAACCCTGGTAACTCGTTTGGAAAAACATCCTGAAATTCTGACAATACCGAGTACTGATCCAATGAGGGTCCCTTCCTTTCATCTATTGCTTCCAATACATAAATTTGACACCCTTTCCTCAAGCATCTCTTAACCTTCATAGTTGATATAAAGCATAATGACACTTTTCTCTGTACACCCTGGATCTCTACTAGTCTTCCTTCATCGTCGACACAAAGCACCCTTTTTGCGAAACAATCTACCAAAGCTCGGTGAGTTGATAACCAATCCATTCCAATGATTATGTCATACACCCCAAGAGTAGTGACATATACCTTCAACCTAGTAGTACACACTCCCAGGTATACTATACAATTATTAACACTAGGTCCTACCGCTTGTTTTTCCCCCGAAGCCATCTCGACTTGTTTAAAGTCATAGTGCTCGTAGGCTGCCAACCCACTCTTTTCTAATGCAAATGGTGAAATGAAACTATCTATCTCACCAGAATAAAAAAAAATCTTGACATTGATATGATTTAGCGTACCTGATGACTCAACCATTGTGGATTGATGTTCGGCCTGACGATTATCAACCACAGCGTAAATCTGGTGGCTGCTACTTGCTCTCCCCATCGGTTCCTTTCCTTCTCTATGCACGAACCTTGATCGTAACTCTGGGCAATCATGCTGGTAATGGGGTCCTCCGCACCCCCAACAGGTAACACGAGATTGAACCTGTGCACTGTTATGTGACTGTCTCTGAAATGAGTTCCTTCCCATGGAACCCCTGCCCCTACTCGTTGCTCCCTGAGATGGTCATGGACCTGTCTGCATTGTTGGCGATGAATGAGATGCTAAACTTGCTGCCATTGAAATCCCTATGGCTACTGTCCTTGGAGCGACTCTGTTACCATATGGCAATGGCCTTGAGCCCCCTCCCCCAGGAAATGTCCTCGGGGCCTTTCCTACGAATCTAGGACGATGTGGAAATGTCGGTATTGTACCCCCGGTCAAGTTCATGTGTTCTTCCACATAACACACATTTTCCACCACCTCCACTACTGAAGATGGTTTCCAAATCCGCACCATAGCTCTTATCTTAGGGTTCAATCCATAGACGAAGTGCTCTGCCTGTCATTGGTCATTATCCATATACGAAACATATTTGACCAGTTCCATAAATCTGATCTCATATTCTTCTACAGTTCTGTTCCCCTGTACTAAGGCATGAAATTCCCCTACCTATTGTTCCTCGTAGTATGCTAGTAGATATTTCCTTCGGAACCTCTCCTCAAAAAGTTCCCAAGACACTGTGTCTGGGGTAAGGTGTAGTTGTCTTTCCAGTTTTCCCCACTAGTTCAAGGCACTGTGTCTTAACTGAAAAATGGCGATCTTTTCCTTTGAGTTGGACGCATAGTCCCTTAAGGAAAAACACCTTGTCATGCCTTCCAACCATGCTTCCATGCGTTCACTGGCGTGACCCTCGGCAAACTCCAGAAGTTTGATCTTCTACAATTCTCGCGTGATGTATTCAGGTGGAGGTCCTCCCCCTGAATCCCTTGATTCTTCTAGATTACCCATTCCAGACGGTGGGGGTTCCACTTCAGTCCATGCCGGTTGTTGCCCCTTTAAAGTCTCATTAATGGCTTCCAACGAGCGCAGTATGAGGGCTAGTTCGGGCGATGGTGGTGGTGGCGCTGGCAGTTTTGGTGGTGCTTGTGACGACGCTCCCCTGCCTCAACTCCTTCGAGTCCTGAACATCCTATATGCTTTAACCTGCATCACCCCAAAGTTGTCAGGGTGAGTTCAAGGACGTTTCAAATTGGTGCTACTTAAACTTAGAAACAGGGTTAGGCGTAAGTTTTCTTTACTTGTCTGTAAACAGACATTACTCCATTAGGGGATTGGCTAGGTTAGGGTTAGGATTAAGTGTCTAAGCTTGATTTCTTCGCCCCTATGAAAAAAAATTATTGGTTCCCTTGCCCTGTAGCTATGCTAGCCTTGCACCATACTCACCACTTCCTATGCTTACTCTCCTAGTGCATATGCTGCCTCCTTCCCGCTTGTCCTAGTCTAAGCCCTTTTAACTTTTTGCTTACAACTTTATTAAAGTGACTTCCAACCTTATGTTTATTAATTTACGTTGAAAGGCATACACCTATTGACAATGGGCACAATTAATGATCTTTTAATCTTATTTAACCTTAAACCCTTATCTGATGGCTATGCATTGGAGATGCTGGCATATTCTTAGTCATCCTCCAAAATCAATGGGTCAGATTTATTGTTCATAGCTTTCTTGCATTTATCAAGGCATCCATTAGCATGTTTACTTTTTAAAATTTACCTAATCAAATTAAAAAAAATTGTTGTAAGGATATATAATTACCACGTTTAAATGATTAAATAGGATTAAACCATGGCATCTAAATAATTGTCCACAACTGTGAGCCATGTTTCGGCGTTCACCAGCGCTATGTACCTTTCAGCGTTAACCATCCACCAACCACTTTGCGGTTGTGCTAGTTTATTAAAAACTAATAATCTAGACTAAACTTAATCCTAATCTTCAATCGCCTTAATCAACACTTCAATTTATTCCCGAAAATTAATATTATTGTTAGTGTTAATTAATTAGTCACTAATTTACTTAATCCTTCCTATTAATTTAATTATTATTATTTTTATTTTTTCCTCCAAGGCACATACATGGTGCGTTGGTGTTTGGTTGTTCCTTAAGGATTAGGTAGTGGGTGGTGGTCAGGGGTTCAAAACCCTTAGCCTCCATATCACCCCTCCTTTTGTAATTTAATTAATTTTTTATTTTTTTTTAACAGTATTATATCAGAATTAAAATATTATATATTTCTCAACTTAAACAAATTAAAAATATATATAATAAGAAAATTTAATAAATAATTAAAATATAATGTTACAACTAAAATTAAAATTATGCCAATTAAAAAAAAACTTTGTATTGGCAACGTGGGGATTGCACGCCACCCACTTGCCCGAAGACTCACAAGTCGGAAACGTGGGGCTTGCATGTGACCCACGTGCCCTTCGTTCTCCTTATTTGGAATAAAAAAATGACCATCTCTTTTAAACCCTAAACTCTTCCACTTCTCCCTCATTTGTTGTCCTTGTGCGAGGAGGCATGAGGGAGCATGGTCGCCATGGTTAACCCTCTCCTCCATACTACCTGCAACGGGTGGGTGAATCTACAGGATTCTACATCAAGTGAATTTGGAGAGGAACTGTAATTGTTATTATTTATGTTTTCTTTCATGGCTACAGTTTTCCCTTCATAACAATAGTTTTCAGTTTTCCTTTCATAGCCATAGTTTTCAATTTTCCTTGCATCCTTCAATTCAGGAAGAAATAGGCAAGGATAGAGATAGAGCTATACATATTCATTTGATGTGTTTTGAGTGTCAAGTTTGTGTCCATATTGTGTATAGGGAGATCTAACAATGAGGTTTATTGGGCTGTAATCCTTACAAGTTTGGTAATGGGTTTGAGGACTCAGGCCAAACTCCTTTCTATTCCTATGTAGGGCTAACAGATAGATTGCTATAAGTCGATAGCAAGAACAGTCCAGGCTTTGGGAGGACAAAGGCCATTTAAGATAGCAAAATCTCCAGAGATTGGTACTGCCCTTTAATTTTCATCAGTGTGAAGCATCTGTAGCTGTGGATTGTTTTCTTCTTATGGGAGATAGACAGAAGGGCACGAGAATTTAGCCTGGGTGGGATTTACTTTTTGAATTGATGGGGTTGTGCCCACTAGTGCAACCTTCTTGATGATAGTTTATAGGACCGGTTGGTGGTATCAATTAGTCATCTCTGTGGATCGAACCAGATAGAATATAATAGGTACTTTCCCTTGTCAGGAACGGACAAGCGGACAAATGGGTGGGTGATATCTACAGGCTGCACCAAATTTACACTCCCCTGTTCTCAAATAATGTTGACATTTTGGCTGGCTAGGTCATTCAGGGAACGCCTCTTCAGTTTGTGTATTCATAAAACTCATTCCAATGGGAAGTTTTTCTTCTGAATATGACAAGGTATTTTAGCATCAGAAGGAGAGGTTGTTAGTCCCGCCGTCTTCGGAAAATTCAAATTCAACAGTCATGGCATCATCCTCGAATTCCAATTCAACATCCACAGGAGCTTCTTCTGCTTCAGGGAATCAACTGGTGGAATGGCAATGGCAAACTGATGACCCACGTGGGTGTTCCTACGATGCTTCATGTAGTGCATCCATCGAGGCCACGCATGCCCAGGTGACTACTCCATGAGGTGACTACTCCGTGACTACTCCATGGAGATAAGCGTCGACCGGGGTTTGACTCCCACTTCTCTTGGTCTAATTATTGCAGGTGAATGTGTTCGATCGCTACTAACTTCTACCTGTTCTTCATTGTACTTGCAATCATGGCTCGTCACGGTGGAGGTTTGATCTCCCAACCTTTTGAATATTGATTGTTTGGTTGCTTGGATTTCTCTGTTTTTTATTTCCTATGTCTTTACTAATTCGACTAGAAATAAACCCTAGAGATTTGGGTGTTCCTGGAGAACAGTGTTGCCATTGTTATCTGAATAAGTATCAGGAGGAGGCTGAAAAGGATGCAAAGCCTAACCAGACATGCGGTTCATCTCCTTGGAGGTCAACACTTCATGCCTCGGCAGGGTTCGATCCTTGATCATTCACAAGTTCGAGGGATCCACATTGAACCAGGAGCTTGGGAGAAAGCAGTATGTGATTCATGCCATTCTTTTTATATTCACCTCTAAATTTGGGTTAGTCTTCCTTCTATTCACTCATTGAAAGATAAATCCATTGATAACATATTCTATTTTATCCCTTCTATTTTATCCATGTACAAAACCCCTACGATCTCATCAAAATAATGCTTTATAATATGATACAAAGCACTATGTTGGCTGTAGCACATTGGTCGTTCTTTCTTCACTGCCAAATTCATCTACGCCTTTGGAGAGGCATTTTTATTATTGTTTACTTCTGTTTCTTTTTTTCCATTTTTGATATTGTTTTTTTTTTCCCCCCATTTTTTTATATTGGTTTTCAATTTTTTCCCCTTTTAAATGAGTATCAGTGAATTGGTTAAAACGATTTTTTTTTCTTGTTCAATTGTTTACTTCCCTTCACTAAATAATTCAAAGAACACATCTAGCTTGCATTCAATTGGTTTTTTTTTTAAGTAGCCTGATGATTACAATAAAAAACAGAGATATGATGATGCTCTATGTTGTAGCCTGGTTGTAGTAGGGCTCCATAAGGTATGTTGAAGCTTGGCCATAGAGAGGCTCCATAAAGTATCAGCGATAATAGTTGTACACTCTAAATGAAGGCTCATCTTTATAATTATTTGGTAGAGAATACAATCTGCTTGCTAATCCACAGTGGCATATACCTTGTTGAGGGTTTTGTTCCACATTAACATGACTGCTATTATAGGAAGAAAATACTATTTTAACGACTATATTAAACTGGTTGTGCTATTTTAATGATTATATTAATTTGGTTGTATTGTAGGATCTGTATGCCTATTTTAGTTCCCTACATCAATAGGGAATTTCTATACGATTCCTGGATTGTTGGTTGCCTGAGAGATATTATCAAAATGTTATTCATTGTTAAACTTCGTCTAGGATTTTGCCATTGGGACATTTTACCTATTGACTTTTGGATTACCTTTCCTATTTCCTGGCTTGTAACAACCCTAGTAGTTAAAATTCGTGTTAAAATTCGTATTGCATTTATTTTTTCTATTAAAATTTATGTGTTTTGTTTGCAGGTTAAGCGTAGCTGGAGTTAGAGCTTGGAGTTTTGGCCCTTAGGCCCAGATTTCAAACAAAATCTCTAATACCATGTGTAGTGGCCATATTTTTTTAACATCAATTAATTCTACAACATAGTAGTAAAATTTAATAATTCCTTTAATTGAGCAGAACAATAAAATTTAAAAATTTCTTTAATTGAGCACATTCGCATATAAATTTATCAACAAATAATAAAATTTTATAGCAAAATAAAACAAATACACAATTTAACATACCTGGGTCTGATGCTAACCCTCTATTTTCTACTTTCCTGGTTGATCGTTGTTGCACTATGTAAACACTGCCCAAACCTTGTTCCACCCTGCCAACTAGGTCAACTTCCTAGCTCTAGGATATCATATGGATATCCTAGCCCCCGTGCCCAAAACCTCCAGCAAACCGGTGCCTGTACTGATCCAATCCAAATACAGAACTCAACTCCCCTCTCTGTAATCCAAGAGAAACCTCCAAGAAAAAATCATAATCCCCATAGAATGATTCCCCTTCGTAAACCTCCTCCCCCTCCATATCCTTCCTTCACCGCCTCTTGCATTCACTTCCTTACCTACGCATAGTTAATGCCCCTTATCCTTTCATTTATTATGTTATCCTTTCGTAATTAATATCTTATCCCTTTCCGTGTACGTAACCTTTTTAGCAATATAATTTATTAACCCCCTTTTATTTCTTTACTTAATTAATTAATGAGTTAATTAATACTTAATTAATCCTTGACAATCATGAACAAGTAATTAATAATAATTAATTAGTTAAAGTTATTTAAGAAATAATTATTGTTTAGCTAACTTTTAGGACAATTAGATTATTAAATTAATTACAATTAATAATCCTATACATCTATTTAAGCAAGGTCGTTATAGTATTGTGACTTGACTCAAGCTCTTCTTATTAATTTTTCTTTTTTTTTCTTTTTCTCTATAATACAATGTAATAAAAATACTATGGTACACATACTTCATGGTTAGACTAGTGCACGGAAGCATGATTGTCCCTATACACTTTCTGTAATATCCCTAGGTCACGCCCAATTGTAATATAGATGAAAATGTACTTAAGTTGGTGAGTTGTTTTGATATCACTTTGTATAAACATTTCATGACATAGTCCGCGCATGTACTGCGCAGTGCAATGATGAAGTGTGCACATTCTAGGATACTGCGCACAACATCTTAAGTGCACGTGATTGTGAGGCCAACGAGCCTTTGTGTATATGTTATGTTTTATAGGCTGGTGAGCCAGTTATTATAAGCTAGGATGCTTATGTTTTGATTAGGTCGGAGAGCCTAGATGTTAAAGGCTAGTGCACCTATTTTTGTATATGTCTCATATTTAATATAAAATAAATCATTGCACATAGACCGACCATGATAAAAGAGATGGGGGACTAAACTCCGATAGTTAGGGAAAGGGAGGGGCTAATTTAAGGAAAGGGGCTAAGCTAGAGAGCTTAAGACAAAAAGGAATATTATGTTAATATTTATTTAATCATAAAGTATGGATAATTATTTATCCTGAGTTCTAAAGTTGGGAACAAGTGGGCCAAAGTAGCTCCCAACATGACAAGTTTCAAGTTGGGGACATGCATACATATTGTTGGGACTTATTTAATTTCATATCATTCTTTCCATCATTCAGTTATCCAGTCAATCATCCATGAGTATTCACACCCATTGAGTTATCCTTTGTATATTCATGACTGAAGAAGCGGATTTTCAGACCCATGAGAAATTCTCTAGGTGAGAGAATTGTTGGGGATTTACTTCCTAAAGGTGTTGAACTGCAGCTACAGTGCTCTGAGACTTCCTGCCCGACCTATTGCTAAATCCCAGAAAGGAAGTGGGGCAGGTGAAGGACTGTTGAGCAAAGAAGGGGCACACTTCTTGGGTGGGACAGGCATGTGGGGAATGAGGGACTGTGGGTTGTTATTTTGAGTTGGCACCTGAGACAAAATCCATCTTTTTGTCTATGAGCCTTTAGCCTAGTTAGGAATCCCTTTACCTAGGTGGAGTTTAGTCCTAGCTCGGGGGTGACTCACTGACAAATATCACAGGTATGAAAAAACTCCTTAGCATCCTTATGAAGAGTGGGCCACCAATGTACTATGCACAAAATATTATGAGCCATCACTTTCCCTACATAGTGTCCTCCTGCAACTTCTTCATGTGCATCTGATAATATCATAGGTCTTTCATGCTTCAATACACATCTTTCAAGAATACCGTTTTCACCTTACTTATACAAATTCTTAGATATAAGCTGATAATTTGATACCTTTACTACTAAAGTCTAACTATTTCTTCTATGCATTTGTAAAATCAGGTGGGGCTACTCTTATGATTAGGAACTGGACAATATCTATGAAGTAATCATTGACCATATGTACTATGAACAAGTGCGCATTTGGTATATTTTTATCCAAATTCCTTGCATCTTCCCCTGTTAGTATCCATGACAAATGATCAGGTCCCGAGTTCAATTTCCCTAGTTTCACAATCACTTAAAATTCATATTCCTGAAATATTGATATCCATATTCATATCTTCCTACCCAAAACTAGCTTATTGACTAATTATCTCAATGCAAAATGATCTGTATACATCCTAAAATGTGATCCTGGCAGATAGTGCCTAAAATTTTGTAGTGCATACACCATTGCTAGTCCTTCACAATCTGTAGTAGTATAATTATATTCAGTAGTTGAAAAATTTCTACTATAAATGCAATGGGAAGATCAAATCCTTCTTCCCCTGGTTGATATAGAACTGCACCTAATGTTAAATATGATGCGTGTACATGGACATGTAATTCCTTGTTCTAGTATGGAAATACTAGAATTGATGCAGTTACCAGTCTGTGCTTCAAGGTGTCCAAACTCTGTTGACATTCCTCATTCCATTGAAACATAACCTCTTTCTTCAAAAATTTCTCCAATGGGGCTATGATCTACACGTTTTCCCTAGTAAATTTTCTATAGTACCTTATATGACCCAATGTTACCTATGGTTATCACATTGACATAAGTGGTGGCAAGTCAATAATAACAACAATCTTCGCAGGATCAACCAACAATCCTTGTTTACATACTACATGGCCCAACAAGATACCAAATGTTGCACAAAAAATGCATTTCTTCAAGTTCAAACAAATATGGAATAGTCTACATCTATTCAACATCAAGTGCAGAGTTTCAACCTAGTCTTTCAACAAACTGAATACTACCCAATCGTCTAGATAAACTTCTAGGAATTTATGAATGAATTATTTAAAATATGAGAAAACAACTTGGGAAAACACTACTGGCGCATTTTTCAACCTAAAAGGAATGATTGCATATTAGTAACATCCCCATTCCATTGCAAATGTTGACTTGTGCCTATCTTCTTGTGCAATCTTAATCTCATGATATCCAGAGAATCCATCAGTAAATGAGAAATCTTCTTGTCCTCCTACATTATCCAAAACTTCATTTGTAAATAGTGTAGGAAAGGGGTCATGTAATCATGCATCATTCAATTTTCATAGATCCACACTAATTATGATAAAATTCTCAATTCGTTGATTAATCAATAAAATTCTCAATTCGTGAATTGATTTTGGGGAAATTTGTTCCAAAATTATCAACCCACAATGATTTCTTGTTGCAGAGGTTGAATTGGTGTTGTTGGGGTGAAATTGAACGAATTTTTTGGTTGCAGAATGTCTATGGTAAATCGGGAAAAAGTTAGGAGAAATCCCCAATTTCTGCAACGAAATTCATGAGGATTTAATGCGCATAAAGGTGAATGTGCACATGTGGGCGCACTAAAAATTCATGATGCGCAGTGGAAAGCTTGTGACAGGTAAAATTCGGCACTACACGGAAAGATATTGGCATGTTGGTGCACGCGCTAAATTTTGGTGCTGCATGGAAAAATGTTAGTGTGCGGGTGTGCGCGCTAAATTTTGGTGCCGTGTAGAAAAATAGTGGTTTCCTGGTGCGCGCGCTAAATTTTGGTGCCGTGCGGAAAAATGTTGGTGTGAGGGTGCACGCGCTAAATTTGTCATTGCGCAGTGTGCATATGCATAAGAAGTGTGCATGGTGTGGACATTCATAATAATGGCACGCGTGGTGCACGCAGTATTGACATAGTGCAGTGGAGTTTGGTAGTTGTGCGCACAATGTGAGTATATGTTGTCGCGCAACAGTTTTGTTAATGATGCACGTAAAGTTTTGGTGCCCAGTGGAGATGTAATAAAATCTGGCATGGTGCAACACATTGAGTTAAATGCGCACGGAATATCAGTGCACAATACAAAAAAAACTACGCACGGTACAAAAACTATGCGCAGTGGATATTGGCGCGCGACATAAAAGTAGTGCACGCAAGTTAGTGGCGCGATAGAGAAGTGATACACAGTGATTTTAAAGTGCGCAAAGCATGATTTCCCTTGTGTTTTTGTTGCGCATGGTAAATATGGGTTTATAGGTTGAAATTTGTGCACGCAGAGCCGTTTGGAATGTGAATAACAATAGAAAACCAGTGATTTTCTCTGATGTTTTATATCATTTGAACATCATCTTTTTGCAGTGCTTTTTTGAGGGCCTTAAGAGCGTTTTTAGCAACTCAAAAGCCATGAGATCGAGGTGTATCGAAGGTACACTGTCTCTGCAACTCAAATGAAAGAACTCGGAGAGATCTTTCTAATGGTGTAAATCATTCATCAACAGAGCTTTTAAGAGAAAGTTACAACTTAAACAGTGGAGGGTAAATTATAAGACGCAGTTAGTTTCAAAGAGCCATAACTTTCTTCTCCGGAATCGGATTGAGGCGCAGGAGTAGTCAATGGAAATATATTGAACCATAGAAGGCACTCTCGGAGATGAATTAAATTTCTGATCATGTTAAAGGTGTTTAATATGGAAAATAATGTACGTATAACATTCCATACCAAAAACACAAATGGCCTAGAACTTCAGCAAGCTGTAACTAGCAACCCAGAACCCAGAATGAGGTGAAACTTGGATAGAATGTCCATAATATTTTTATGCAGAACCCCAATTGAGCTTGTTGAGCCTCTAAATTGACATCCCCACTACCCTATTACACTCCTCATATATACCTTTTTGGCTTACCTAAGCTTGGATAAATGACAAAGAACACTACCATTAGCCATTGATGAGGTCATAAGGTAAAGTATAATTAATTCATGCATTTTTGTGGTTTATTGATCTAGGAGATTAAATGTTTCATGTACTAATGTTTTAATTTGCCACGTGTAACCTTTGACCTCTATATGAGACCAGCCTTTATGTACCAACTCAGCCATCTGGTACTTATGTGAGAGATTGCTACTGTCTGAATCCAGTACCAAGCGCACCTTCCATTTAGATCTGGTACCGAATCTCACATGTCGCAATTCAGTACCAATGGTCGTAGACTATCACGATCTGGTACCAACCACTTGTGCACTGTTTGGATCCGATACCATTTACCAAATCTCACCTGTCACGATCCGGTACCAATACAGGAAGAAGAATATACCACGCTTAGCTCCAGATCGTGCCCAAGATAAATTTTAGATGTTTGTTGAATCATCAAAGCTTTAGCAAGGTTATGTTAAGCTAGTTTTTTTATTTGATTCATCCTCATACACTTCGTGTCATGAGGATGAAGCTTAAAAATATGTAACCGAATGTATAAATTTGACAATTGATTGATTCGCTAAAAGATCTCACCTCCTTGTGTTTCACGACTAAGACTGTTTAAATAGTCATGGCAAGGATGGTGGAGGTAGTAGAGGGTTAACATAACACAGTATGTGAAGTAGTGTTACATATTGCAGAATATGTTTTGAGTTGAAGTTTAATAGAAATATGTCAATTATTTCCAGGTCTTGATCATTTATGAATGAATGTGAGTTGAGTTGTTAGCATAGTTTGATTTTATGTTTTGAAATTTGAGTAAGAGGAATTCGTGGATTGAAATAAATATTACTGTAGACTCCAATCGCTGACCTGCTGAAGCGGCAAGGGCCCACTACCCAACAAAGGTCAGCATCCTTATAGATTAGTGTTGGTAGTTGATTTCAATAGTATAAATGTTAGACTAGTTGAAGCTTTGATCTTTTCAGATGATAGCAGTATAGTTCAATTTAGGTTTTGATTGCTTAGAGATCTTTTGCATATGCTCTATTTCTGTTTTTATGAATTTGATTTCATTTCATGAACATAAATGTTGGCAGCAGTAGTCAGACATATTTGAAGGAGAACTAGTGAAGTTCACAACAACACATTGTGAACCACAACATACTCAGTATATTGACTGTTGAACTACCCATGCTATGTATTGATGATTGATGTGTGATTTCCCTTTCAGAAGTTTGATTGCATGGTTAGTTTTTTGGGTCAGATAGTAGAGTTGATCTGTCAAAGAAATCCATCTCATATTTCCATGTTCCATAGTGGAGTAGATAGCTTCTCTGTGAAAGGCAACCAAAGTGTGTTTTTATTTTCTAGTTTGTTTTATTTCCAGCATGCATAATCTAGAATAGTTTTATACTCATGACATTAGAATTACCTTTCTTACTGGTGTCTTGTAACTCTGTTGATTATGAATCTTGGATTGATAATTAATGAGTGCATTATATTACACATATAATTAGCACAACATTTTGGTGTTGTTGTCGGGGAGTTGCAAACGGTAGGAAGTGATTTTTAGCTTAGATTGTTTGCATAGTTTTTTAATGATGTTAAAGGTTGCTTGTGGGAGGAGGATAAAATGTCTAAGATGTGAGTGAAGAGCCACATGGCCACTAGAGTGGGGTTATCTGAAGACAGGTTGTCTTCTTACCTTCTAGATAGAATTAGGATTTCAATTCAGCTAAGAATCAAAATTTCCATTTTATGCATAGATATAGAGATAATAAGGGTAGATTTGTAAGCTATAAAGATTCAAAAACAACCCCCCCACTAATCCAACTGACACTGGTGCAGGAAAAATTCCACGAGGAGAAAGTTCAAGGGGAGCCAACAAGGCTCCAAAAGAAGAACCTAAAATGGAAGAATCAACATTGGGGCGGGCAGAACGTGAATTTGCTGAACATTTAGGAGACACAAAAAATCCAGTTTCTGACCCATCTATCAATGGAATGGTAGAAGAAGAAGGAAATGCAGCCACTGAGACTAAGACCTTTGGGTTTCCAATCTTGGATATTTCCAGAAACATCAGCATGAAGAATATCCCACTATCATCATTACCCACTTTCAGTGGTATGTCAACTGAAGACCCATATTTATTTTTATTTCAGTTTGACATATTATGTAGAAGATATAACTACCCAGACAACGCCCAAAAACTTAAGCTCTTTCCTGCTACAATGAAAGATTCAGCCTTAAGATGGTTCATGAGCTTAGGAGAAAATACAATCCTCTCTTGGGATCAGATGAAAGACACATTTTTATGGAAATACTAAGACTATTGTAATAATAATGCTAAAAATGACATTTTTAAAATGAAGCAAATAGAAGATGAAATCCCTGAAGACCACTTAGAAAGGTTCTTATACAACTACCAGAAATCAAAATTATTCACCACAAACCCAGTTGTAGTAGGAACTGTATTTTTGAAGGGTATTAGAGATGACTGCATAGAAGTTTTAAATTTTTTAAGTTGGGGAGATGTGCACCAAAATCCTTTTGCAGAGATTGCAGATTACTATAGAAGATACTCAAGAGGAAAAGCTAAAACAGGCAAAGCACCAAGAGATTCTTTTAGCAGAAATACAAGACAAAGCTCAGGAATTGTCACCAGAATTGAGTTAGGAAACTTATTAGAGAACTTTAAAACATACATCTTGAGAAAAATCAGTAACCAGTTAGATGCCCTAAAACTGAAAAAGAAACAAGAAGAAGAGACTATTTTAGCAATCTTTTGTCCTAGATGCCGAAAGAATCATGGTGAGAAATAATATCCATTAAATGTCATAGAAATTTTTGGCCTGTGTACACTAGAGCACCCCACATCTGAGTGCCCAAATTTTCTTGAACTACAAGCCATGTATAGGGGAGGAGGACTCTCACAAGAACAATCATACCCTTCCAGAAGACCTTGGAGAGCACAAAACCCCAATGCATTTTATGACCCTAATGCACAGTATCAACAACAACAATGGGGTCCTTCCCTAATGACCTATCCACAATGGACACCTCAGCAAGCTCAAACTCAACCTTGGCAACAAGGTTGGAGGGGGCCTGTGTATGGGAATCCCTCTTACCCTATATATCCACAGTATCCTACAAACATTTCCCAATTACTACCTAGATTTAACCCACCAAAGATGCAAGCCTTACTCCCACCGTTTATACAACAACAATTTACAACCCCCTTGAACCCTAACCAGCAGCAGCAAGTACCTATAAAGTCCAATCAACAACCACAAAACCAAGCTACCCACCACCCTCCGAGACCAAAAACAATCCATGCCCAACCAATCCCTAACCCCAATAATCGACCCACCCACCCTATGCAAAAAATAGAAGTTCAAACCTTTTCCCACCTATGAAATTCAACTACGATCAGGGAAAATTGTAAATCAATCAAATCCTGGAGTAATAATTCAAGAAGAAAATAATAATCATTCTCAGGAAGAAAACACTCAAACCACCCTTGTAGAAGAAGATACTTCCCCTCCTATTCCAATCACTTCTCAGTCTGTAGGAGTACCTCAACAAGTTAATCTTCCACCCTACCCCGAAAGACTATTAGTGAAGAAACCTGACCCACCCTTGCAAAAAGATATAGAGGATGAATTACGAAATGTATGTATAAAAATACCTCTACTGCAATTCATTAAGGATATCCATATATATGCCAAAATCATAAGGGATATTTGCCTTAAGAAACCAGGAAGGAAAAAGAAGGAACCTCCCCTTGTTCAGGTGGTGGGGAAATTATCTGAATTTATTTCTGAAATTCCATACAAATATAATGACCCTGGGAACCCAGTAGTCACTGTTGAAATCAATGGTATTTCTTTACCAAACACACTCATTGATTTGGGTGTAGCAATTAATGTAATGCCTTTTGACACTATGAAAAATCTCCAAATCAACCAGTTAAGACCAACCCAAACCATGATAGAGTTGGCAGATAAGTCAGTCATTAGCCCTACAGGAAGTTTAGATGATGTCACAGTCACTCTAGATTCTTGGGAATATCCAGTAGACTTTCTAGTCATCTACTCTAAATCATCCTCCAAACTAGGACACCCTGTGGTTCTTGGTCGTCCTTGGCTGGCCACAGTAGATGCCTTTATCAGTTGTCAGTCTAGTGAGATAACTATATCCAATGGCCCACATAGCCAAAAGCTTGTCCTCTTTCCTCCTGCCCAACTGGCACAGGAGATACCTGTCTGGTTAGAAAACCCTTATGGAGAAGAAAATTGCATCAGACCCTTGTTGAAACTTGAACAGGTAAAAGGAATGCAAGAACAATAAGATGAACAAGTCTTAAGTTTATTTTTGGTTGATACAAATTGTATTGAATATCCGAGGTCTTTTTCAAAGTTGTCACACATTTTCAGTTCTGAATTTCAACAAACTTAGCACCCTGATATCACTCAATTATACACTTTATCACTAGCTCCCTCAGATAAGGAAGAAAGTACTGAACTTGTTGAGATTAACCTAGGAAAACCCTTGTATATCAACTCTAGTTTGGAACCAGAACAAAAGACACAAGTAATTGAAATGCTCCAAAGACAATTTGATGCCTTTGCATGGGATTATGTAGACATGAAAGGCATTCACCCTGACACATGCACACATCATATCTACACTAATGACCAAATCAGACCAGTTAGACAGCCTCATCGAAGGATGAATCCAGCCCTTAAAGATATTGTAAAAGAGGAATTGCAAAAACTCCTTCAAGACAATCTCATATACCCCATTTCAGATAGTCAATGGGTGTCTCCACTTGTCATAGTTCCCAAGAAAAATGCTAAGTGGATAATATGTGTAGACTTCATGGAGTTGAACAAATCCACCCATAGGGATTATTTTCCCTTGCCATTTATCGATCAAGTGTTAGATACCTTGTCTGGAAAGAAGTATGTTTCATTCCTAGATGGGTTTATTGGTTATAACCAAATACAAATAGCACCTGAAGACCAGAAGAAGACCACTTTCACCTACCCATGGGGAACCTATGCTTATAGGGTTCTTCCTTTTGGAATTTACAATGCCCCAACCACTTTTCAAAGGGTTGTCCTAGCCATTTTCTCTGACTTGACCAATGATTGCGTGGAAGTTTACATGGATGACTTTACAGTCCATGGAAAAGACTTCCAAGAAGCTTTGACTAGTTTAGAAAAAGTCTTGATTAGGTGTAAGGAAACTAATCTTTCCCTAAGTAATGAAAAGTCAAAAAAATTTCTCACTGAAGGTATTGTTTTGGGACATCACGTCTCTGGTTCTGGAATGAGAGTTGATCCAGCAAAGATTAATATTATCACACAAATTAGAATACCTTCCTCACAAAAGGAAGTTCACGGCTTTCTAAGGCATGCTGGCTACTATAGAAGATTCATTCTGAATTTTACAAGCCTAGATACCCCTTTATTCAAGTTATTATCTAAAGAAGTTGAATTCAAGTTAGATGATGAATTTCAAATATCTTTTGAGATTCTAAAACAGAAATTGTCAACTACCCCTGTATTAAGAGGACCAAATTGGTCCCTTCCTTTTCATATCTGTACCAATGCCTTAGACATAGCTCTTGGGGAAGTTCTTGGACAAAGGGAAAATCAAATGACTTATGCTATTTACTTTGTCAGTAAAAATATGTCTCCAGCCGAAGTTAATTATACGGTCACAGAAAAAGAATTGCTAGTTGCGGTCCATGCTATCAATAAATTTAGACACTATATTACAGGATATCAAGATTTTGTACACACCGATCATTCAGCCATCAAATTCTTAATGAACAAACTTGTAACAAATCATAGAGTTACAATATGGTTGTTATTATTACAAGATTTCAATATCAACATTATTGATAGACCTGGTAAGGATAATCGTGTGGTTGATTTCTTATCTAGAATGATTCATTTGGGAGATAACACACCAGTAGAAGATAACTTTCTTGATGAAAATTTGTTTTCTATTTTTACATTCATTCCTTGGTATGTAGATATAGCTAATTATCTTGTGACAGGGAAGATGCCTTAGAAATTGTCTCCTAGAGAAAAACAGAAAGTAATTTAGCTAAGTGCAAACTACATGTGGCACGATGATTGCCTCTACAAAACAGGACCAGATTTGGTAATCAGGAGATGTGTAAGGGAAGATGAAATTCATGATATTTTTCAAGACTGTCATGATGGTCCTTATGGAGGACACTTCACAGACAAGAGGACCACTTATAAAGTTCTGCAATCTAGTTATTATTGGCCTCATATTTTCAAAGATGCTAAAACCTATGTATCCAATTGTGATGAATGCCAACGAATGGGTAAGCGTACTGCACGAGACCAAATGCCACTTCAATCCCAAGTAGTCATTGAGCCTTTCAAGAAATGGGCATTAGATTTTGTAGGGCCCATTAATCCTGCATCTAAAAAGAAAAAGTACATACTTGTATGTACCGACTATGTGACTAAGTGGGTTGAAGAAAAATATTTACCAGCTGCAAGTGAACAATCAATGGTAGATATCTTTTTTAATGACATCTTTAATAGATTTGGTGTATCTCGAGAAATTGTGACTAATCAGGGAACTCAATTTACCTCTAATCTAGTCAAAGTTGTTATAGAACAATACCAAATTAAACACAGGAAATATACACCCTACCATCCACAGGCAAATGGACAAGTAGAATCTACCAACAAAGTTATTGAGTCCATTCTTACCAAAATAGTATAGGTACACCACAAGGACTGGGCTGATAGATTACTAGAAGCCTTATGGGCTTATAGAATCACTTGGAGGAATACAACAGGACATACACCCTACAAGTTGGTGTATGCGAAGCAGGTACTTCTCCCCATAGAATTCCAGATCAAAACCTTTAGGACTACAGTACAAGTTGGCATGAACTTGGATGAAGCCCAGCAACAAAGACTCTTGCAACTTAATGAGTTGGATGAAATCAGGCAGGAATCACTTCAAAGAACCACCCTCATTCAAGAGCAGAGAACAAAATGGCATGACAAGTATCTCAAAAAGAAAAAATTTCAACAAGGAG
Organism: Picea glauca; assembly: GCA_000966675.3. NCBI lineage: Eukaryota > Viridiplantae > Streptophyta > Pinopsida > Pinales > Pinaceae > Picea > Picea glauca. The sequence continues at coordinate 747,839 of JZKD02S0155787.1, read as the reverse complement.
ATTGGGCCCTGTTGTATGACAGCAGATTCAATAACTTCAAAGGTAAGTTAACTAGTCGTTGGATGGGACCTTACAAAATTGACACAGTCTATGACGATGGTTCAATCAGGATAAAGACAATTGATGAAAAATAGACACCACTACTTGTGAATGGTCACCGATTGAGAATTTATAACAAACCCCTATCAAAAGAGGAATTTTTGACTCGTATACTACAGAATTCAAATATGCAGGTGATCAGTAAGGAGGGAGACCTTCCTACTGATCCACATTGATTCATTGGTTTATTTTTTAAACTTTTGTAATAGGTGTGGATTGTGTTAATAAGTTGAAGGTAACAAGTGATTCTTACCTCCTTTTTTTTTACTTTCGCATTTTATCTTTGTAAGTAGATTTCTATAATTTATTTGATCCTTCAAGAACTTGATAAACATCAGTTTGTAGGCATCAACAATACTCTATTCTACTCCAGTACCAGAAATCCTATTCTGGTCCAGTACCAGCAGTCCTATGCTAGTCTGGTACCAGAAGTTTGTCCTTATACTGTACTATTAGGACACATCACCTATTTGGCAGGGAATACTATGTATATTTAAAAAGCTTATGTCAACTAATATAAAGTATGAAGCCATGCATCAACCACTTAAGCTAGAACTGAGAAGCTGAATATAGCATCAAATGGTAGCCCTTATGAAGCAATAATTTCTTTTAGTTCTGTTGTTGACTAAAGGGAAGTATTTTTAATTTCTTTTGGTTCTATTGCTAGCTAAAAGGAAGAATTTTTAATTTCTTTTGGTTATGTTGCTAGCTAAAAGGAAGAATTTTTAATTTATTTTGGTTTTGTTCCTAGCTAAAAGGAAGTATTTTAATTTCTTTTGGTTGACAAAGAAGACATAATCTTTACCTATGATTGTAAAAAAAAAAAGCATGCTTAATCTGCTTTAAAGTCTAGAGGTTGCCCTTATCCAGTATTTCAGCATGATTAAAGGGATAAAAACTATATTAGCCTACAAGTAACTATCTCACCCTAACTATAATTCAATAGTATTCATTGGATTATGTTTTCTAAAGAGTAACATATGAGTATATGAACACTCTCTATCAAGGGCACACTAGGAAAATTTTTATGGAAGAGGATGTATCAGTACCCTAAGGTAACTTTAGGTCATTCTCTTATGGACAAACTCAAACAAAATTATACATATGGATCCAATGTGCAATACAAAAGATTATTTTTCCTTCATACAAATCCTTAAAGACATCCAAATAAGAGAATACACCTTCCAACCCAATACCATCCCATCATGTAAAAAGGTTTTCAGACGAGCCTCCCCTATCACCATGAAAAAAAACTCTTTAATAAAATCGAAATATGTGACTATGGAAAAGAATCCTATGATGGAAAAAGGGTTTAAGAGACTAACCCACCAAGATACTGAACAGGTCTTCTAGCAGCGGGTACCGGTTTGTGGTATGACTAGGTAAACCCATCAAGGTACTGAACAAGCCTATTGGCAATGGGGCATTCTGCCTAGGGAAGGGATGTCTCTCACTAATTATCACAACTACCCCACCGGAGTACTGAACAGGCTTGCTGGCAGTGGGTTCTGGTTGAGAAATGTCTCATCTATACTTGTCTGATTGAAAAATCCACTTTTGTCATCTAAAAGATGAATACTACAAGCAAAGCTCATTGTTAACATTTATGAGATACAACTCCAGATTACTAAACAAAGATAATTATTACAAGAAAATGTCCATTTGAGAATTACCCTAAGTCAACCCTACCGATCTGACATCTAAAGCCTACATTACCTAAGAAGGAAACTTCTTAAGAGTGGAGCCCTAACTAGGGAGTCTAATCTACTTATACTATGAAATTTATCTATAACATCTAATGATAGTAAATCTCTTAAGCAAGTTAGGTTGGATTTGTTCTTCTGGAAAAAATATAAAAACCTCCCTATTTTCACTACTGAATGTTACCCTTGTTAATACATCATCAACAGAAAGGAAATTTCAATTTTTTAGTCATGTGATCATATGCTAGGTGATAAATGTACTTTTGGAGTTTGATTTGGTTTCCTTTCTCTTATCATCTTTTCTTCATTATGATACAGAGTGTTGGATCTTCTTGCATAAGGATATGCAACATCTTTGGCATGGGGGAGGGTCAAAGAAGCTCCTTCAGAACTCTTTTTCAGACTCACATTTCATCTTTAGAAATCAACATGATCATCCTACAACCCTGCAAAACCAAACACAAAAGATGATAAGCATAGAATAAATAATTTTCACGAAGTACAGGAAATTCCAGTACCAAGATTTTAGAAAACTCCATCCTAAAAAGATGAACTCTGACAATCTACAAGATTCAAATACAAAGGCAGTCACATATGCTATGGGTATTGATTATACAATGGTGAAAACAAAGGTAACATGGTATTATTTACTTTCCCTTGCTTATAAAACTACAAGAGGTATGAAAACATATACTAGATCTTATGACCTTAGTGTTAAAACCATGCACCTAAATTTCACTTCCCTCATACCCATTTTCTTAACCTTAATCAATCCTCTCATAACATAAGTGCTTGAAACTGATTGAAGGAAAAATCACATCAAAAGTATGAATATGGAGCATGTCTAGTAATGATGGGCCACGAACGTGCTTCATCCTTAAGAAAATCATGAACTTATCTTGTGTCATGAGCCATGATTCAACATCAAATTCACCACTCAGAGGTCCAATCAACTATACCAAACAACAATGATTCTTCAACACCCAACTTTTCGTCCCCATCATTATGATAAACGGGCAAATATGAAATGACTTATCTGGGTGGCGAAGCCATCCAGATGAGCCTCATCTTGTCTTAATTTCCCTTTGCGACATCTTTTCTTAAACTCACCATTCAAATTAGTGATGCCATCAACATAGTTGTTTTGTCATTATCAACTTTTCTCCAAGTCCTGAGCTTACTCCTCTCTACAATCTATGGTACAAAACCCTTACCTTCATCAACTGACTAAATCCTTGCACTACAACCCGATTTTCTTTTTGTTTTCTCACAATTTATAAAGATGGTTGTAAGTAGACATGAACCATTCTTCCAAATTTATAGAGAGACCGAGGAGTTCCAACTATGTAGAGAGAAGTATGCTAGATCAAGATGGATGCCATTTTTGGAAAAATTCACAGGCTAGCATGAGAAGGTATCTCACGCATTTATTCAGGGTTACGATGGAGAGATTGCGCATATAGGCAATCTGCAGCTAACAATCAATGAAGCAACCTTAAGGGAAGTCACATGATTACCTAACAGAGGAGCCAAGTATTTCAAAGGAGTAGGAATCAACAAGGAAATGTGCCAATGATTTTTGAAAGAAGACCATCAACACCCTGACTGGAAAAAGGGGATTCCTAGGAATTATATCAAGGAAGAATATCATCCAATGCTTGCTAGTCTTCAACGATTCCTCACTTGTGAGGGCAGGTATGTTGTAACCTTCATATATCATATTAGGCTTCTATTACACTTTGAAGGAGGCCCTGAAATTGATTTCCCATATTTTTTATGGATGAGTCTGAACAAGATGGTAAGAGGTGTCAAATCCCTATCCAAAACGAAGAAAACTAGCATTTACCATCAAGGTCTTATTAAGATGTTAATTTTACATGAAATCAGGAAGCAAAGGATTAGCTAGAAAATCCACATCACTCAACACCTTTCCATAGAAAAAAAACCTATAGAGGAAGCCCAACTTGCTCCAGAGAAAGATAAGGAACCTCAAAAGAAAAAGGGCAAGAAAGATAAGGCAATTCCATCTTCATCCATAACAGTGAGCCAAAACAAAAAAGCTAGTAAACAAGAAGGGCTCTCTTCCACAGTCAATAAGACTTTTAAAAGTCAAGAATAAAAAGGTAAAACCAAGTTAGTAGAGGAGACTTCAACAGTAGCACTTGAGGAGAAGGGTATTAAGACAAAAACTGTAAGGAAAGGGAAGAATAGCTCAGAAAATAAAAGTGAATAGTCTATAGAACAATCCCTTGTAACCATTCTACAAATAGAAAAGAAGAAAAGGAGGCCTGTGAGCACCCCTGATCTAGTACCCCCTTGTAAAATAACCACAAGGAGCATGGAAAAGAAAGGAAAAGCAGTTGTCAATCCTCATACACATGAAGATCCAATAGATATTACCTCCCCTTCTGAAGACCTATTAGTCCAAGATGACATCCCTAGTTTGACCAAGGAACAAGTCACTATTACTTTATGTGGGATGAGGGAGGAAGTGGAGGAAAGAGAATACATCCAGCCAGAAACAATGGAGTCAAAAAGAACTTTAACAAAAGAATAGATGAAGAAAAATATTGAGTAGCTGCAAAAACAAAACCAAGAACTCCAACAAGACACAAAGGAATACCAACTATTAGACAGGAATATCAAAAAGGAAAATGAACAACTAAAGGAAACCAACCAACAACTTCAAGATGACAATGAAGAGACTTATAATGAGCTCAATAAGGTACTAAGATTCTTACAATACATTAGGGTCATAAAAAGGGAGCTGAAAGCAGAAGCCTCATACATCAACATCATTGATCCACAAAAGTAAAGAATGGAGTCTCAAATTTTGAAAATTTTTGATTTGTTTCAGTTGCATGAGGACATGCAATGGTTTTGGCATGGAGGAATGTTGAGCCTCTAAATTGACATCCCCACTACCCTATTATACTCCTCATCTATACCTTTTTGGCTTACCTAAGCTTGGATAAATGACAAAGAACACTACCATTAGCCATTGATGAGGTCATAAGGTAAAGTATAATTAATTCATGCATTTTTGTGGTTTATTGAGCTAGGAGATTAAATGTTTCATGTACTAATGTTTTAATTTTCCACGTGTAACCTTTGACCTCTAGATGAGACTAGCCTTTCTGTACCAGCTCATCCATCCAGTACTTATGTGCCATATTTCCACTGTCTGAATCCGGTACCAAGCGCACCTTCCATTTAGATCCGGTCCCGAATCTCACCTGTCACGATCCGGTACCAACGGTCACAGACTATCATGATCCGGTACCAACCACTTGTGCACTATTCGGATTTAGTACCATTTACCGAATCTCACCTATCATGATCCGGTACCAATATAGGAAGCATAATATACCAAGTTTAGCTCTAGAGCGTGCCCAAGATAATTGTTAGATGTTTGTTGAATCATCAAAGCTTTAGCAAGGTTATGTTAAGCTAGTTTGTTTATTTGCTTCATACTCATACACTTCGTGTCATGAGGATGAAGCTTAAAAATATGTAACTGAATGTATAAATTTGACAATTGACTGATTCGCTCAAAGATATCACATCCTTGTGTTCTGCGACTAAGATTGTTTAAATAGTCACGGCAAGGATGGTGGAGGTAGTAGAGGGTTAACATAACACAGTATGTGAAGCAGTGTTACATATTGCAGAACATTTTTTGAGTTTAATTTTAATAGAAAGATGTCAATTATTACTATTTTCATATTTCTGTGGTGAGGGATTTCAAATTCATGACAAAATGACACCAACTGTGGATTCTCCGGCAAATGAATTTGATGTCAATTATTTCTAGGTCTTGATCATTTATGAATGAATGTGAGTTGAGTTGTTAGCATAGTTTGATTTTATGTTTTGAAATTTGAGTAAGAGGAATGTGTGGATTGAAAGAAAGCTTATTGTAGACTCCAGTCGCTGACTTGTTGAAGAGGCAAGGGCCCACTGCCCAACAAAGGTCATCATCCTTATAGATTAGTGTTGGTAGTTGATTTCAATGGTATAAATGTTAGACTAGCTCAATATTTGATCTTTTCATATGATAGCAATATAGTTCAGTTTAGGTTTCAATTGCTTAGAGATCTTTTGCATATTCTTTGTTTCTATTTTTATGAATTTGATTTTGTTTCATGGACAGAAATGTTGGCAACAGTAGTCAGACATATTTGAAGGAGAACTAGTGAAGTTCACATCATCACATTGTGAACCACAACATACTCAGTATATTGATTGTTGAACTACCCATGCTATGTCTTGATGATTGATGTGTGATTTCCCTTTCAGAAGTGTGATTGCATAGTTAGTTTTTTGGGTTAGATAGCAGAGTTGATCTGTCAAAGAACTCCATCTCATATTTTCATGTGCCATAATGGAGTAGATAGCCTCTCTGTGAAAGACAACCAAAGTGTGTTTTGATTTGCTAGTTTGTTTTATTTCTAGCATGCATAATCTAGAATAGTTCTATACTCATGACATTAGAATTACCTTTCTTACTAGTGTCTTGTAACTCTGTTGATTACGAATCCCAAATTGATAATTAATGAGTGCATTATATTACACATATAAGTAGCACAACAGAGCTCATACAAAAATTTCAATGGAGTAGGTGCGAAAATGCATAATTACAATGCAGAGTTGTGCCAAGTTGAAAAAAGAACAGAAAAATTAATGGGAAAATTCCAAATGACCATTATTTTCTGCTCCAAACTCGGAATTGAACATGTGAGAAGGCGTTGGAAAGGTATTGAACAATGGAATCTAAGTATCCACCCAGAAAATTGATTTGGGCATTCAATTTTTTAGTAAATCAGAAGAAAGGATTCTGATATATTATTGAACCAAAATGATTCATATTTTTCATGAGTTTGCTGAAACAGTTAGCCTGGCAAAATTTTGTTGGCTTCACATATTTTAGAGTTAACAACAACTAGATCAGATCAATATCATCATAGATTCTAGAGTAATGGAAGAGGCACGGGGGACTTACAGTCATGAGGATGAGATTAGAGGGATGGATGTCCATTTGGATACTGAAGGAACAAACTCCAATGGACATGGAGATGAAAGGAATGAAAACATGAATATGACAGAGACCATAAAAAATTTGCAAAAGGATATCCAAAGACAAATCTGATAATGAAAGGCTTATGAGAGCCAAGGAGCAATAGGATGACTTCAACATGAAGTTATTGGAGAGCTTGAACAGAATAGAAAAGAAATTGGATAAGGAGAGTGGCTCAAGAAAGTTAGGAAGTCACAGGCCTTCTGATGAGAAAAGAAAAGCAATAAGTGTTATAAGATAGCACCATCACTCCTCGAGGAATTCCAATAAGAGATCACGCATAAGATCAAGTCCATCCCCTGTCAGGAAGCACAAGAGTTATGGGGTGGATGAGCTACGAGGAGAAATGAACAAAATCAAACCTCCTACATTTGATGGTGAGCACAAGAAGGATGAAGATGCAGAGACATGGTTGTTGGGCATGAGAAAGTATTTTCAATTGGATAATTATCCTTCTCATGCAGAAGGTATAATTTATATCTATCAAATCAAGGTAAAGGCATCCATGTGGTGGGATCAGCTTGTGTAGGTGCAACACATTAAGGAGAAAATTGTTACTTGAGGGAATTCAAGAATTATTTCGAGAAGAAATACTTGACTAAGAGATATTATGACAAGAAAATGAAAGTGTTCTTTGAACTCAAACTTGGGAGTATGACCATTGATGAATATGAAAGAAGGTTTTTAGAACTGTTGAAGTATGTCTCTTTCATCAAGGATGAGACAGTTAAGATTAAGAGGTATTTGAGTGGATTTCCATCATTCATCAATAACAAAATTCCACTATGATGATACCAAGACATTGGAGGAGACCATAAGGAGAGCTAAGTGCCTATATGATCAGCAGAAATCAAGGCCAACTTTCCAAAAATCTTGGGAAGACAAAAAGAAATTCAAGGTGGATCAAAGGAAGAAGGGAGTTAAGACACCATTCTTCAGAAATAATACACAGGGACTGCAAACTCCTAGAGAGCCTAGAACAATTGAAACAGGGGGTCAAAGGCCAAGGCAACCACCTATTCAATGTTGGGGTTGTAAAGGAGATCGGATGTTCAGAGATTGTCCTCACAAAGGTGAAAAAGGGAGGACTGTTCACAATGTATAGCAAGATGAAACAGTGGAGGACATGGGCAGAAATGTGCCTAGGATCTATGCAGCCCTTGACAACAAGCAAGTAGAGTAACAGTCACATATGATTGAAGTGGAAGGTATGATCAACAACCAAACCATTGTTATTTTAATTGATTCAGGAGCTATTCATAGTTATATAGATTCTAAGATGGTGGAAAGTTTGCATTTTCCAAGAAGCAAGCATGGAAAATCTTGGTTGGTGCAGCTGGCTAAAGGAGCCAAAAGAAAAGTTAATGAGATGGTTAAGTCTTATTGTATGGACATGAATGGGTTGAACACCAAGGAAGATTTGAACATATTGCCTTTAGGTTCCTATGAATTTATAATTGGGATGGATTGGTTGGACCAACATCATGCTCTCTTAGACTTTCATAAAAAAACATTTACTTGCTTGGATGAGGAAGGGAACCAAAGGAAAGTGCATGGAATTCCCAGGGCAGTAACCATCAGACAAATTTCAGCATTGCAATTGAAGAAATGTTACAGGAAAGGGTGTCAAATATTTGCATCACATATGGAAGAGACACCTAGAAATAAGGTGCCAAATTTGGAATATTATGCAGTCCTAAAAGAGTTTGAATATGTGTTCAGGGAGGTACCAGGACTACCCCCAAAGAGATATATTGATTTCTCTATAAATTTAATGCCTGGAGCAGCTCCAGTGTCAAAGACTCCTTACAGAATGAGTACACCAGAGTTGAAGGAGTTGCAAATGAAATTTGAAGAACTTCTGAAGAAGGGGTATATATGCCCAAGTGTGTCACCTTGGGGTGCCCCAATCTTATTTGTGAAGAAGAAAGATGGGACATTAAGATTGTGCATTGATTTTAGACAGTTGAATAAAGTGACTGTGAAGAACAAGTATCCTCTGCCAAGGATCGATGATCTTTTTTATCAATTGAAGGATGCAAAGATCTTTTCAAATATAGATCTCAGGTTAGGATATGATCAGGTAAGGATTAAAGAGGAGGATATCAGCAAGACCGCCTTCAGGACAAGGTATGGTCATTATGAGTTCACAGTGGTGCCATTTGGGTTGTCAAATGCACCAGTTGTTTTCATGTGCTTAATGAATGATGTTTTCCGAGAATATTTAGATAAGTTTGTCATTGTCTTTTTGGATGACATTCTTGTATATTCCAATTCAAAAGAAGAGAATGAGCATCACTTGAAGATGGTGTTGCAAGTATTAAGACAACATCATTTGTATGCCAAATTGAGCAAGTGCTCATTTTATCAGAAGAAAATTCATTATTTGGGGCATATTATTTTAAAGGATGGGATAGCAGTGGATCCTGAGAAGATAGAAGCCATTAGAGAATGGTCATCACCTAAGAATGTGATCGAATTCAGATCACTCATGGGTCTTGCAGGCTACTATAGGAGATTCATTGAAGGATTCTCAAAGATTGCACACCCAATCACCTCCTTACAAAAGAAGGGTGCGACGTTTCAGTGAACATTGGATTGTGAAAAGAGTTTCCAACACTTGAAACAATTATTAACAAGTGCTCCAATACTAAGGATTGCAGACCCAAATGAAGACTTCATTGTATGTACAGATGCATGTAAAGAAGGACTTGGTGGAGTCCTCACTCAAAATGGTTTTGTTATATGTTATAAATAAAGGAAGTTGAAGGAGCATGAAAGGCACTATGCCACTCATGATTTGGAGTTGGCATCCATAGTGCATGCCTTGAGGAAATGGAGACACTAACTCATGGGGAAAATTTTTGAGCTAAGAATAGACCATAATGGTCTGAAATATTTATTTGATCAGCCAACTCTAAATTCTAGGAAAAGTAGATGATTAAAATTTATAAGTGAATATGACTTTGATATAAAGCATATCAAAGGAAAAGAGAACAAAGTGATTGATGCACTCAACGGAAGAGTACATGAATTGCATGCTACAGCCATTAGCATGTACCAATCAGATTTGAAGACATAATTATAGAGGCTGCCAAATTAGATTTGCATTATAAGGAATTAGTGACAAAATTACAACAAGGTATTTTGCAGCAGAAAATGAGGAATACAGGCTAAATAATGATGAAATTCTCATGTATAAGGGCAGAGTTTATGTACCAAATTCTAATGAATTGAAAAATATGATATTGAGAGAAATGCATAATGTTCCTTATGTTGGGCACCCGGAATATCAGAAAATTGTTGTAGCTGTCAGGAGCCAATATTATTGGCCAGGCATGAAGAAAGAAGTTGTTGATTTTATTGCCAAATGTTTGGAATGTCAAAAGGTAAAGGCTGAGCATAGACACCCAACTGGTTTGATACAGCCATTACCCATTCCTGAGTGGAAATGGGAAGTTGTAACAATGGATTTCATCACCAAACTGCTCAGAACAAACAAGCAACATGATTACATCATGGTAGTGGTGGATAATCTTACTAAAGCTTCCCATTTTATTCCAGTTAAGATCACTCACAAGGAAGAAAACATTGCTTATGTTCATATGAAAGAAATTGCCAGATTACATGGCATACCAAAGACAATTGTATCTGACAGAGATCCAAAATTTACCTCAAAATTTTGGAAAGGATTATTTAATGGATTTGGCACAAATTTGAATTTTAGTACAACCTATCATCCAGAATCAAATGGACAAACAGAGAGGGTGAATCAAGTGATTGAAGACATGTTAAGAATGTATTTGATGGATAAACTATCAAAATGGTAAGACTACCTACACTTGGTAGAGTTTTCTTATAACAATGGGTACCAATCATATCTAAAGATGAGCACATTTGAGGCACTTTATGGAAGAAAGTGCAACACACCAGTAAGTTGGGATAACCCCGCAGACAGAGTAGTGGTTGGGCCAGATTTGCTCAAGGAAATGGAGCAAATGATAAAAATAAAGAAAAAATTAAAGTTTGCCCAAGATAGGCAGAAAAACTATGTTGATAAGGGAAGAAATCATAGGGAATTTAAAGTGGGTGATCATTTATTCTTGAAAGTGAAGGCCAACAGAAGTTCCCTAAAGTTGGGGAATTCTTCAAAGTTGGCAGCTCACTATTGTGGGCCATTTGAAATCCTAGAGAGGATTGGTCCAGTGGCTTATATGATTGCATTGCTTGCATCTATGTCTGTTCATAATGTGTTCCATGTATCATTGCTAAAGAAATATATACTTGATGCTAATCATGTTATTGATTGGAATGTGATTCAGGTGGAGAAAGAAGGTGCTTTTCAAGTGCATTCGGTATGCATTCTGGACCGGAAAATCAAAAATCTCTGGAACTGAGCCATAGGTATTGTAAATCTCCAATGGACCTGGTATGGTCCTGAGGATGCTACTTGGGAGCATGAGGATGCAATGCAGGCAGAATACCAACATTGTTTTGAGGATTTTTGAAATTTTGTTGTATATGGGTACATGATTCACTGAGGACAGTGCATAAATAAGGGGAGGGGATTGTAATATTCCTAGGCCATGCCCAATTGCAATATAGATGAAAATGTACTTAAGCTAGTGAGTTGTTTTGATATCATTTTGTATACACATTTCATGGCATAGTGCACGCATGTACTGCACAGTGCAATGCTGAAGTGTGCACATTCTAGGATACCATGCACAACATCTTAAGTGCATGCGATTGTGAGGCCAGCGAGCCTTTATGTATATGGTATGTTTTATAGGCTGGTGATCTAGCTATTATAAGCTAGTTTGCTTATGTTTTGATTAGGTTGGAGAGCCTAGATGTTAAAGGCCAGTGTGCCTATTTTTGTATGTCTCATATTTAATATAAAATACATCGTTGCGCGTAGACTGGCCATGATAAAAGAGATTGGGGGACTAAAATCCACTGGTTAGGTAAAGGGAGGGGATAAGTTAAGGAAAGGGCCTAAGCTAGGGAGCTTAAGCCAAAAAGGAATATTATATTAATATTTCTTTAATCATAAAGTATGGATAATTATTTATCCTAAGTTCTAAAGTTGGGTACAAGTGGGCCAAAGTAGCTCCCAACATGACAAGTGTCAATTTGGGGACATGCATACATATTTTTGGGACTTAGTTCATTTCCTGTCATCTTTTCCATCATTATTTCCATCATTCAATCATCCAGTCAATCATCCATGAGTATTCACACCCATTGAGCTATCCTTTGTATCTTCGTGATTGTACCTGAACCCTATCCATAGCCATTTGTGTTGGTGTGTATGGTTAGCTTGGGAGACGAACTGAAGAAGTGGTTTGTCAAGCCCGTGAGAAATTCTCTGGGTGAGAGAATTGTTGTGGATTTATTTCCTCAAGGTGTTGAACTACAACTACAGTGCTCTGAGACATCCTGTTCATCCTGTTATTGAATCTCGGAAAGGAAGTGGGGCAACCAAAGGATTGTTGAGTGGAGAAGGGGCACACTTCTTGGGTGGGATAGGCATGTGGGGAATGCAAGACTGTGGGTTGTTATCTTGAGTTGGCACCTGAGACAGAATCCTTCCTGTTGTCTATGAGCCTTTAGCCTGGTTAGGAATCCCTTTACCCGGGTGGAGTTTAGTCCCAGCTCGGGAGTGATGAATAGTGTGGTCTAAGGCTAGGAGGTTCATGGAAGGTCTGCACGTAGTTGGTGACATTATTACCAAGATAAGTGCCAATCTGGGTGATAAATTTGCATGCTGAATTTTTATTTACGTGCTTATATTTATGGGTTTATCTATGTGTGTTTATAACTGTCTGTAAATTTATGGGTATTTCTTGTATATGTTTACTGTTATTTTAGTATGAATCTGTGCATTTACATAATGTATTTGTTTGTTACGTTTTATATATATGTTTCTGCAAGAGCTCTATGTGTATATAATTTAATTGCATGCAGTTCGAAAAATTTATGTGGAATAACTCAGTTAGATGATGGGTATGTTACAGTATGTTCTGCAGAGAGAGAACAAAAAGAGTTCTCTGGCGTAGTGTGGCCCAGCATGGATGGTCGGGGACATTACACTTTCAACCAACTACTATTTACGATCCCTTCCATGGTTTCCCCATTGAATTTATCCAACTGAACAAAACCTGCTTCTATCACAAATATTATCACATATGGACCCAACCAGTGTATTTGGAACATTCCAGGGTGTTGTGAAAAATTTGCTATCATAGAGTAAAACTGAGTCTCCCATATAGAACTTCTTCTATTTAATGTTTCTATCATGCCACACCTTTTCGCATGCTTTGTGCACCTGTTGATGAAATAATGCAACAAAATGGTATTCCTCTAGTTCTACTAACTTTGACCATATTTTCTCTACTATGCCAAAATCAATGAGCTCTATTAGTGTGACAATATGTAGACCCGACACGATGAATTCCATGGGAATAATTGCTTCTTGGCCATATACTAAATGAAATGGCGTCTTCCCTACAAACTTCTTACATGTGGTCAGGTATTCCCATAGTACTACAGGAATCCTCAAATCCCAGTCGTCTCTATTTGCATTAGATATCTTTGTCATTGCATTCTCTAGGATCTTGTTAAATTCTTACAATATTCCATTTTCTTGAGGATGATAAGGTGTGCTCTTTTGGTGATGAATCTAAAATTCCTCTGTCAAAGTAAAAATCATTCTATTTAAGAAAATATTTCCCTGATAACTCATAAGGATTCTCATACATCCAAACCTTGTAATAACATTCTGAAGAAAAAAAAATTCCCAATAGTTTTTGTGTCGTAATCTCTGACGGGTTCTGATTCATCCCATCAGGTCAAATGATCTATCACAATGATTATGTATCTTGATTCTAACCTATTTGTCGGTGGTTTGATCGGTCCGACTAAATAAAATTCCCACTTTTCATAAGTATGTAATGTAACTTGCAGTACTAAAGGCATCTCATCTCTTCTAGATGGATTTTCAACTCGCTGACAAACATCACAGGTCTGAAAAAAACTCCTTAGCATCCTTATGAAGGGTGGGCCACCAAGGTACTGTGCACAAAATATTCTGAGCCATCACTTTCCTTGCATAGTGTCCTCCTACAACTGCTTCATGTGCATTTGATAATATCATAGGTCTTTCATGCTCCAGTACACATCGCCGAAGAATACCATTTGCACCTTACTTATACAAATTCCCAAATATAAGCTGATAATATGCTACCTTTACTACTAAAGTCTAACTATTTCTTCTACACAGTTGTAAAATTAGGTGCGGCTACTCCTATGATTAGGAACTGGACAATATCTGTGAAGTAATCATTGACCATCTGTACTATGAACAAGTGCACATTTGGTAGATTTTCATCCAAATTCCTTGCATATTCCCCTGTTAGTATGCATGAAAAATAATCAGGTCTCGAATTCAATTTCCCTAGTTTCACAATCACTTAAAATTCAGATTCCTGAAGTATTGATATCCATATTCATATATTCCGCCCTAAAACTATCTTATTGACTAATTATCTCAACACAAAATGATCTGTATACATCTTAAAATGTGATCCTAGCAGATAGTGCCTAAAATTTTGTAGTGCATACACCATTGCTAGTCCTTCACAATCTATAGTAGTATAATTATATTCATTAGTTGACAAATTTCTACTATAAAATGCAATGGGATGATCCAATCCTTCTTCCCCTAGTTGAGATAGAACTGCACCTAATGTTAAAGATGATGCGTGTACATGGACATGTAATTCCTTGTTCCAATATGGAAATACTAGAATTGATGCAGTAACCAATTTGTGCTTCAAGGTGTCCAAACTCTGTTGACATTCCTCATTCCATTGAAGCTTAACCTCTTTATTCAAAAATTTCTCCAATGGGGCTATGATCTACGCGTATTCCCTAGTAAAATTTCTATAGTACCCTATATGACCCAATGTTACCTACAATTATCACATTGACATAGGTGGTGGCAAGTCAATAATAACAACAATCTTTGCAGGATCAACCAAAAATCCTTGTTTACATACTACATGGCCCAACAAGATACCAAATGCTACGCAAAAAATGCATTACTTCAAGTTCAAACAAATATGGAATTGTCTACATCTATCCAACATCAAGCGTAGAGTTTCAACTTGGTCTTTCAACAAACTGAATACTACCCAATCATCTAGATAAACTTCTAGGAATTTATGAATGAATTATTTAAAAGACGAGAAAACAACTCAGGAAAACACTACTGGCGCATTTTTCAACCCAAAAGGAATGATTGCATACTAGTAACATCCTCATTCCATTGAAAATGTTGTCTTATGCCTATCTTCTTGTGCAATCTTAATCGTGTGATATCCAGAGAATCCATCAGTAAATGAGAAAGCTTCTTGTCCTCCTACATTATCCAACAATTCATATGTAAATAGTGTAGGAAAGCGGTCATGTAAGCATGAATCATTCAATTTTCACAGATCCACACTAATTATTATTCCATTTGTTTTCTTATCCTAAATCACCATAGGATTGATCCATTATGACTCTGCAACAGGTTCAATAATTTTTGCTTCCAACATCCTATCTATTTCTACTTTCACTTTCTGCTTATACACTAGGTTCAATCGATATGGTCACTACTTCACTAGCTTGACATCTGGATTCAAAGGAATCTTCATCTCCCATATATCCCCAAAAATCCCTTTAATCTCTGAGAATGTAGTCGAAAAGAGGTTGTGGTTTTCACATAGTAAATCAATAATCTTCTCGACAATTTCTTCATTCTAGTAATATCCAATGTTTTTGAACTTGGGTCTATCCTTTGTGCCAATATTCACTTTGCATATTCTCAATGGCTTTGCATACTCAATAGACTCAAGTTCAGTTCCATGTACTACATGCTCTCCTTCATTTTATGGTATTTTCAAATTCATTATGTCTTCATCTTCTTAGTCTTCTCCAACAACATTATAGCATTCCAAAAATTCTTGAATGGTCGCAAAATCATTGGGCGCACTACATAAGGCTGCTAGTATCTTAGAATATTCTAGAGTAAATATGTTTTTATTGATAATTTGTTGAGCGATGTCTACCAAAGGGGTATTTTCTTCAAATGTCAAATTTAATATAAAGTTGTGAGTCAAGTATCCCCAATCTATTGTTCCTCTGCGCACTTCTAGTTCTAAGTATCAGTTCTTCGGGATCATATCCAAGGTGTGTACAAACAAGTGCATCCATTCCTTCTTAGGTACTAATCTCCATGTCATAGTGAACTATGTTAGATGATCAATAGGAAAAATCAACCCATTATACTTTTGTGCAATATATTATGTTCCAAACCTAACTTGTAACAACCTTCTCCATTGATATCAATCATCTAGTATATCCTTATGCACAACCCATCATATTGTCAGAGTTGCTTTCATTGAAATATCTAAAGCTAGAAATATTTATTGATCTGGTATCTGCAATTCAAACTCTTTTACAAAAATATATACATTTATTAATCCATCATACTTTTGGGGATCAGATACCTCAACTCCAATCCAACATAATGTGTGGGTAATACAAGCACATCTCCTTGTATATACCTCATGCAATCTATGTTGCCAATGTTCCCTGGCTTCTTCTGAATATGTCATGCATCAATTGATACTTCACCAACTCAGTACACCTTCAGTAGTAGGATTAATATAGTAATCCATTTGTTTGGTCATATTGTAAAGGTTATCGATCTCTTTTCCCATTGTTGGTTCCACATGTAGCTTTCCTTCTGTGGGATCCAATGGCACAATAAATTTCAAGTCTGCTACTTCAAAGATCATTTGTCTCTTTTTCAGATCAATAATAGTCTGGTTATCAAAATCCCAATCAAGTCCAATAAAAGATGGATAAGTTTTAATACCATCCACTATCTCTATTACTTCAAAATATGTTATGCTTCACACTCCATCAATGTTAACATTCACCTCGACTGAATAGGTGACCAGATTAACTTATGTTTTACCATCATTTCCCATGTCTTCTTAGGAATAACATTCACATCAGATCCTGCATCCAAGATGATATTATACATATCATAATCTCCTAGCTGTGCATTAATTTGGAATTCCCTATTTGTCCTTTTCTTGTGTTGTACCTAGTTAACTACTCATTGCACACTAGGTGCTTCTCTATCTTATGCACAATGATTGATCATCCTTCACTGTGCGTTCAATGCAGTTTCATCCTTCATTATCTCTAAATAAATATTTAAGAATTTTTTCAAAGTACTTACCTTCTCAATTGTCCTTTTTGTCATCGAGGGGTCATAAGATGGAGGCATGTCATACACAGGTTGTGAAGTTGATGCTACCCATTACGTTTCTAGCAGCTCCTTCATTGCTTGATTGTATGTGTCTCTTTCTCTTCAAGGATCAATCATAAGAGGATGTTATGTTGCTTTCTTTACCCACTACTTAGTATGAATTCTTTGTTTTTTCACATCAATTCATGTTCTTTTTACACCATGCATGACTGCTTCTACTCTTGGTCGATCATCATTCTCTTCTTTTTCTATCATCTAAACATTCTAGTTCCTCTTTGCCTTCCACTTCACGATCAACTGTGAAGAGTATTCTACCACATGATCCAATTGTCCACAATATGTACATGGCATGCAGGGATTCGAACAATATCGTGCCAAATGAACATGATGGTTACAATTATAACATATAACTAATCCTCTTCCTCCTCCATGACCTATGAATCCTAACCTTCCTCCTTGATTGTATCCTCTTAGAGTATTGTACTACGGTACACCTCCTTCGAGTCCTTATTCCCCTTGAACTTTATATTCATCTGCATTGTGTTCTCTCATTAGATCAAGTGCATGACATTCCTTTTCAGCATGTCCTACTGACTTACAAAAATTACAAAATAAGTTCTTAGTAGTGCTCTGATACTTCTTCATCAAAGGACATGCATTTGCGTGATGGACCATTGTTCTACATATCTCAAAATAGATTCCTCCACCTGGTTACAAGGGATTTGAGACTCCTGTATCCAAATAATCTCTAAAAGATAGAGACTTGTTCTTATGATGACCTTCCATTCTACATCTAGTACACTAGACTTCTTCACATTTTTATTTCCCTTTAGAAATCTCCTACAATTGAATGCTCAATGCTTCTAACTGTGACTAAACCTGAGCCATTTTCTTGTTCTCTTTCTTGAAGTACATGTTCTTGTTCTTGAATGATATTTAGGATCAAGGATTTCCTATGTGAGTGAACTGGAAACTTACATATTTCTATATTTCATGTTATAATCTGTTATCTAATTCATCAGGTTGAATACCATTTACTAAGAAAGTGTGATAGGAATTTGTTCTTGTTATCTAAGATAGATATTGTTATTTTACCCACTGCTTAACCTTCAAATCAATTTTAAAACCCAAAACACATATTAAAAACCATTGCAATAAATTTACGATTCCATGACTTTCCCTTTAGCAGTCAAGTGCAACTTTAGGGACTAACATCTTTTGGCGCCATTTCTAGGGTTGAAGTAATGAAGACATTTTTCCCTGGGAGAACGACAATGATCATATCTGATCTTTGATGGTGAACAAAGTTTAGGCACATATAGACTACGATCATTCACCTAGAAACTCCATGAAGGAAAAACCCGTTGGTGATTTCACTGATTCAAAATGTTGAAAGTTGTGGAAGTTATTTTGGCATGGAGGTTTGCACCTTTTAATTTCTCATTTATTCCTAGTTTTCCTAATACAGTGCCTATTGTGGATGAATGGGGAGATTTTGTTCCCATATTTAGAGAGAAAGAGGATGAAAATCATGTCGCACATTTGTTGGAATTCCATGAAGTTATGCATCATATGAATATCTCTCATGAAGATGTATTGATGTATATGTTCATGTATTCACTCGAAGGAGATGCTCGAGAATGGTATTTCTCTCTTCCTCCTAGTATTTCTTCACCGTGGGAGTTTCATACATTTTATAATTCTCATTCTAAAATTATTTATTCAACTAAGTGTCTTTTTTAGCACTGTTGTGAATAGTTTGCATTATATATCCAGAATTCTATAGTTGATGAGATGGAAGTAAATGTTAATGAAGTAGAGGAGGACTCATTTCCTATTGAATCATTTTCTAGTTTTGTTATCTAGCAAAAGAATTTTAAGCATTATACTCATGATGAATCTAATAGTAGTCAGACTATAGATAATTTTGACATTATATCAGAAATTTCTAACAATCATGGCTATGATCAATTTTCTGATCAAATATTTTATGAAGACATCCCCGTTTTTGATAATTACAAGATGATTTAGAAGGGCAGTTTTTTGAATCATCAATCAGGAATTCTATGAGAACAAGTTTGTATATGATACTTATGCATCCAATTCATTGGAAGGAAATGAGGGAGATGAAGAACAATCCACATATTTTTATTCCTCATCAATTGTTGTGCAATAGTTTCAGAAATCCAGTGATTCCAAATTTGAGGGAACAATTCAACAGAGGCAATATTATATTAGGCATGATGTTCCATCTCTTCAATTTGATGAAACTATGTTTCATCCCCTTGTTTCGCATAATGATATTGTTGTTGTTAAATCAATTTTTGCACAATAAACATATCAACAATTTCAAACATTTGTTGCTACCCCTGATTATAATGAACTATGTGATATTTTTGAATTGTTTCAGGAGAAGCACAGCTTGATTGGTGAAGCAAAAATCACTAAGAATCAACTTCGCTTCTTGTACCAGCTCAACATTCATCATGATCTTCAAGATCCAATGGTTGTCTACATAGAGTAAGTTTTTCCATAGGTTCAAAAAATTGTAGTATTCACCATGAAATCAAGTTGCAGCTGTATGTATAAGTCGTATGTTATATTTTTACAGAAAAAATTTCTATTTTTCTACATTATTTTATCCAACTACAAAAAGGAAGATCAATTTGTCAGTAAAATACATTCTTATCTACATTGGAAATTCGCCTACACGTGATTAACTTGGCTTCTTCTGGCTAGGAGTAGGTAGTGTGTTGAATAAGCTCACATTTCGATCATGTATATTTTGTTTTCAGTCTATTGGTGTGTTGTATATCAGTAATAAATGACTCCATAGCCTAATGAAGACATTGGCATCAAGTCTTTTCAGTTTCAGTTTTAGTCTAGTTTGTAGTTGAGGTTTGTCTTCAGTTGAGCAGGGTTGCTATTAGAGCATGGTGAGTAGTCACAGGAGGGTGAAATGGATGAAGGCACATTGGTCTATATTTCTTAGCACCTCACGGGGAATTTCTATCCCCAAAAGTATCCAATGTTAGTACTTGAATTTGTCATGACTTTTCATCCACAAATTTCCCTTTTCTACCATGCTTTGTTTGCTTAATTGTCCCCTTTGACTCTTTTCTTCTATATCTTGTAGTGTGTTTTTTGTTTTCTTAAGTGTATTTTTTCATGTATTTTTAGTTAGATAAAGTTTGAATTTTAGATAATATGAGTATCTCCCATCATATTTGGATCCAATTTCTATTAGTTTCAAAATTTTGAAATAGGTTCTACAAGAATACTATTATTCTTGTAGCACCTGAAATCGTGATTGATTCAAACATGATCAATCCCAAACAATTATTTCAGTGATTAGGATATTATTACAGAAACCCAACAATGAAAAAATATTAATGTTTCATCATAATGAGGATTGGGATGCAGATGAAGGAAGATTGTGTTTGTACCGACCAATGTTTACATCAAACTAGGTTTTTGTGCCACATTTTAAAACATGAACTGTTGTGATTTTACACTTGGTTTGTATCTATATTTTTGTCTAACAAACATTCTACATATAAAGGAGGTTTTTATATCATTTGACTATCTAGTAAATTCCCTAAATACCAATAGTATGAAACCCTAGTACTTGTAGGGTAATGAGTATAATGGATCCCAAAAAAGGTGGACATATCATTCGATTAGAACCTGGAAGAATAGAATTTCTCGAGGATTTTCCCCAAATAATGTAGAAATTTAAGGATGCAGGGTGGTTTGAGTTCTGATGTACATTCAAGGGATACCATGAAGAAATCTCCATGCTTTTCACGCAAAATTTTGATGGATTTGAAATATTGGTGTGTGATGTGTTGACACACGTTGTAGAACATCTGATTGGAGTAGCATGTAGATTGTTCATGTATGGAGAGAGATGGTTGAAGAAGGAAAACCTACCTGTTGACTTGGCCAATCACTTTCTGATTATATAAAATCAAAACCCTAATTGGAGTCAGGGTATTCCATAGAAATGGATTAAAGAGGAATGGAAAACTACTTTGGAAATCATTCAAAGTTGGTTTCATTAGGGCCTCATCAAAACCTTGGTTCTGTATGCATTGAGAGAATTGCAACTTACCTGGAATCAATTTCTTAATTCAATAAAACTTGAAGAGTAGGAATCAAAACAAAGGTTCACTCCAGAAACAAAATCCAAAAAAGGAAATGGAACTCCCAAAAGTTCTATAGAGTTACAAAAATATTCCCCTGCATCTAGAAGAAACAGGTCTTGCAAAAGAAAATTTCAGTTACGACAAGAAATCAAGAATAAACTAGAAATTGATTCTTTTGTTTCAAAGCATGAATATAAATTTTTTGATAGATTTTACACTAGAAGGATGAAAAAACATATAGTAGGGCATATCACAGAAGTCAAATTGCAACCTCAAACAAAATATCATGTGGAACCTGTAGAAAGGATCACTAAAAAGAAATAGATAAAAATTGAGAAGTGCAAACATGTTGCAGATTATAAAAGCATACTTAAAACCATGGACACTAACAAACTCGGGCTCAATTCCAAAGCCTTATTTGAGACCTATCTAAAGGATAACAATTTTTTTATTCTTGATGATGATGCAGTGGATAAGACCCCAAAGAAAATAAAGAGGATAAAGAAACAATTGTAAATTCCAAAAATAGTGAAATCAAAAGATGAAATGAGAACAAAAAATCCCAAGTTGTCAATTGTTTTAAATCAACCTACACCTGAGGAAGATTATAGCGGAAATCAAGAAAAAAAAGGAGATGTGTCAACAAAGAAAAATATCAAAAATATGCATACATTAATTAAATAATTGAAGCATGAAAAGAAAGGCGTTACTCAAACCTTCCTGTAGCATGTTGGGTTTTTTTTCCTATTTTAGACACTAAGTTTGGGAACATTCTTTGACAAACGGGAGACGAATTTTTAAAAACATTTAAAAGGTTTTTGTTAGGAATGGATTGATTTAGAAACACCTCTCTCATGTTTGCAACAACTATCACAGTTTAAGATACTCGAATAGATCTTTGAGGCCTATTTTCAGAATTTCGCCAAAATCAGTTTCTTGTTTTAGACACTAACTTTGGGCACATTTTCCGAGAAAATGGAGACGAATTTTAAAAATATGTAAAAAAAAAAAATCAATAATGGAATGATTTAGAAAAGCCTCTCTCATTTTTCAATAACTATCATAGTTTGGGAGATTTGAATAGATCTTTGAGGCCTATTTTTCATAATTTCGCCAAGCTATTTGTTGCAAAATTTCTTGATCAATCTCATGTCCTATTTTTTAGGGATCTTGAAATCAAGTATTTGGATACTTTAAGGATTTTTTTCATAATATATATTTATATATAGGCTCCTTATTCCTTTTTGAAGCATGGAAGATAGGTTTTGACCCCTATGTTTAGTAC
The DNA here is from genome assembly GCA_000966675.3 of Picea glauca. NCBI lineage: Eukaryota > Viridiplantae > Streptophyta > Pinopsida > Pinales > Pinaceae > Picea > Picea glauca. The sequence goes on along the minus strand of JZKD02S0155787.1, from coordinate 725,197 downwards.
CCTAGCTGTAGTAGTATATTTGAAACAGATGTGTCCCAGATTTGGCATTTCAGTTGCCAGATTTCATGTGGATGATCAAAATTCGAATTTGCTTCCTTTATTTATGGATATTATGGATAGATTTCACTCCCTAGAAGGTTGTAATGTGGTTAATAATCATATTTATATATAAACCATGAAGAAATAGGTTGGAGGGGGTTGAAAGTAGTGGTATTTTTGAAGAAAACTTTATTTCTGATTGTAAAGACTAAAACTTATTTCATTTTTGCACTAAATGGAAAAGGAAATTGGATGATTAGACTTCTCTTTTTTATTTTATTCTTTCTTTTCTTATGAAGCATTTGATATATCTTGTTTATGATTTAAGCCAGTGTATATTTTGCTTATTTCTTATTCATAGGTTGATTTGTGTTCAAGTACATGTTCTTGTTCTTGAATGATATTTAGGATCAAGGATTTTCTATGTGAGTGAACAGATTGGAAACTTACATATTTTTGTCTTTCCTGTTATAATATGCTATCTAATTCATTAGGTTGACTACTATTTACTAAGCAAGTGTGATAGAATTTTTTTTTGTTATCTGAGATAGATATTGTTATTTTACCCACCGCTTAAACTTCAAATCAATTTCAAAACCTAAAACACATATTTGTGTATAAAAACCATTGCAATAACTCAATGATTCCCTAGCTTTCCCTTTAACAGTCAAGGGCAACTTTAGGGACTAACACTTACCTTCTCAATTGTCCTTTTTGTCATCGAAGGGTCATAGGATGTAGGCATGTCATACACAGGTTGCAAAGTCGATGCTACCCATTCCATTTCTAGCAGCACCTTCCTTGATTGCTTGTATGTATCTCTTTCTCTTCAAGGATCAATCATTAAATGATGTTATGTTGATTTCTTGACCCACTTCTTATTCTGAATTCCTTGTTCTTTCACATCAACTTATGTTCTTGTTCCACCATGTGTAAATTATTTCTTGTTCCACCATGTGTAATTGTTGCTACTCCTGGTCGACCGTCTTTCTCTTTTGTTGCTATCATCTAAAAATTCTAGTTCCTCTTTTCCTTCCACTTGACAATTAGTTGCAGATAGTATTCTGTCACACAATCCGACTATCTACAATATGTACATGTCATGTAGGGATTCAAATAATCTCATTCCAAATTCCCAGGATGGTTACAATTATAATCGATAATCGGTCCTCTTCCTCTACTGAATCCTCCTCTTTCATGACCTATGAATCCTCCCCTTCCTCCTTCATTGTATCCTCTCAGAGTATTGTACTACGATACGCATTATTTTAGTCCTTATTCCCCTTGAACTTTATTTTCATCCGTAGTGCATTCTCTCATTATATGAAGTGCGTGAAATTCCTTTTCATCGTGTCCTACTGACTTAAAAAAATTACAAAATAAGTTCTTAGTAGTGATCTGATACTTCTACATCAAAGGACATGCAGTCGGGTGATGACCTATTATTCTGCATATCTCAAAATAGATTCCTCCTTCTAGTTCCAAGGGATTCGGGGCTCCTATATCCAAATACTCTCTAAAAGATGGACACTCGTTCTTATGATGACCTTCCATTCGACATGTAGTACACCCAAATTATTCTCATTTTTATTTCCATTTAGAAAGCTCCTGCAATTGAATGGTCAATGTTGCTAACTGCGAATGAACACGATCCATCCCTGTGTCATTTTCTACTACTGGGGATGCTTCCAACTTCATGGTGATTTCTAGTGCTTCAGAATGTGACATAATCTTCTGATGCGTCAAAGGGCATTGTATATGAGGTAACAATCCCACAACAAACCATTCCCTATGTTTCTCATCTGGAATATGGAAGGTTAATCGATCCTTCAATATCCTGAATCTCTTATCAAAATCCCATACTGACTCATTCAACAACTTCTTAATCTCTTTCAATTCTTTAATACACTGTGACTTAGACTTCGATTTATGGAATTCCTTTAACATATCTTTCTTGATGTCCTCCAACATTCTAGATTGTCCCACGAGCATATTGGACTGATACTTCATATACCATAGTAACGAGCGATCTCTAAATTTTGTCGCTCACTGCATGGTCTTTGCATCGTCATCCTAGAAATTCTTCATTGTCCAAATTACTTCACATATAAACAAGTGTTGTTCTGGATCAATCCTACTCTGTGAAAGACAAGCATTCTCAAAGTGGGGTCTACTCCCACCATCATATATTGCGCACTATTTTTCCTTGGTGACACTACATGAAGTTGGTTTGTCGCACTGATTCCACTACTTTGACTACCTTTACTGCTATATTTTCTTCCTTCACCAACTACAAGTGACAAAGTTTATTATCTTACCTCATTTATTGGATACGCACATGGGGCCATGTGTTCGAATTAGAGTCAGGCCCGAGTGGGATGTAATGGATATTCTTCTACTAGACTGAGCTGATGATCTTTTTCCTTTTCCTCTATGAATGATATTCCTTCAATCTGGAGTACTACACCAATGTCTCTTTCGTCAACCTCATTGTGCTTATATTCTATATCAACCATAGTCCTCTTCCCACTGTATTGAAACCTTTTTCCACTATGCAATAATCCAATATCTTCTTTTGTTCCACATTCTTCTTCTCTCAGAGTCCTCATCCCACCCATTCCTCATTTATTATTTCCAACATCCTTCTTATTCATACACTTAGACCATCCCCTAGTCAGCCCCCAGCCCCACCATTCATGCGAAGGTGCTTAGCTACTAGGGAAATTAGATTCCATATTCATAACCCCCTTATCACATAGTGGCATCTTGATCCAAGTAGACAATGATTTCAAGTATCTTATGTGTGGACCTTTAAATAAATCTACTTCAACAAAATTATATGAATGGGTACAATATATATAAAACTCAATAATATAACCCCCCAATAAACTATCCAACCAAAAATCAACTATGTGTGAGATCTGATTACTTATAGTATTCAAATGTTAAATCAGTTCAGGGGTCCAATTCCTTGGAACCATAGTGAAAAATGTTCCATTACTTTTAGCTAATCTTTGTAACCACTCAGCCAAAACATTCAAAAAATCAGTAAAGAAAATATCATGTAAATATGTAAATACATACCTCTGTAATCATTACTCCAAACTGATCCATGGGTTCTCATTCTACTCTATGGAAAAATTGTGTTATTTTTCCTCTAACCATTGTTTGATATCTTCCTTATTCGGCCTCCACATTTCCCTCGATCGCAGATTCCAATCCCAGTAACAAAACTATTTGTTGGTGCGCAATGGGAAGCCATGAGGTGCAAAATTAATTCACCAACAAAACCCTAAGATACTGGCCTTTTCGGCATCACCTGCAAGAAGGTGAAGTCTCACCTGAGGTATCTTTCGGGGCTGTAGGAACCAGGTTTTTGCAGTCATGAAGGGATGGGAGGCATTAATCATAACCATTATCCTTAACATTCATTCATTATATCTTATACCATGTATGCAAAAACATCATAACAAGTAATGTATTTGTATTAACCATTCATACATTATGTGAGCCCAATAAACAAAATAGTAAACAAACACATCACAACATAACATAACATAGAGACACCATATTTAATCTAGTTCACCCAAGATGGGCTACATCCAAAATGATCGAATTCTTATATTATTATTCAAAATCATGCCTTACAAAATATGCGCACTACATTGATACATGATATCTTAGTTATACCTAAAAATTCCCTTGTTGTTCACACATACAATGCACACTTAGATTTTTTTACTCACTCACATATTCTTCTCTCTTCAAACTATATACTACCCAAAACACATACATATTTATACATTTACATTAGGGCTTAGTCCGTTATCAATGGACCAAAATTCCTAATGAATTCTAACTGACTTCCTTCATTTGTGCGCGCCGATCTTGAAAATGTGCTAACTGTCTTCCTTCTTTTGTGCTTGCTCCTGCGCAGTTTCCAAAACGTATCCCCAAATGTCTATCCCAACACTATGAAACTAGATACTATGTATATTAGTATAAAACAATAAGAGGATAAAATGTCTCTAGCTATTTTACACCCTAAATTCACAAGGAAACATGTCAAGAATGAAGGTCCATTAAATATAGTGGAAATGTGTGGAATCGATGAGAAGTATCATAGTTCTCAGTGTATATATTGATAAATTTTGGGAATGTATTTGTCTCATGAATGATGTGCTAAGGTAGGAAAATTTTCAAATAGAATGTTTTGTCTTTTCTCTGTAGGAATCCATCATAGAAAGCTCTTATCAATTTTTGAGAAGATACAAATGAAAGGGTATGAGAAGCCACTATGGTGAGATTACCCATGAAAAGGGGATTATTAAAATATGAGACATTGGTCATGTTCAAATGATGACTGTCATGCCCCACATTATTATTATTATTATTATATTAGATAATAATAATAATAAGGAATTCTAATCATTATCCTAAAAGGGAACATCCTGGTATTATTATTAAACAATAATAATAATTATCCGAAGGGGATCATTCCCATATTATTATTATTATTATTAAATGAATAAATACATAAGTAAATAATAATAATAAAGTATAATAAATACTTAAAAATGAATAATCATGGTAATGGAAAATAAGTAACGACGATCTATGAAAAGGGTCGTGATTGTGGGTTGATAGGTCCGGTTGATTTGATGATCTCATAGGAGCCCATAACCATTAAGAAGAATATTAAAAGTAAAATATTATGGGATGGTAACAACTCAACCTAATATTGATGCCAATGATTCTTATGAATTGTACTGGAGTTGTGATGTCGAAGTCATGAAGAATGGATGGAGTGTTTCTCGCTAATGGTGTTGTGGGGTTGGAATTCAATGTCTGGGGTTGTACCTAGTTTTTGTTGAGGGAGTATAGGATAGCCTTTCAATATTCCTTGGGGCTCTGGATAGACCAATGGGATTTAAGCCTAGTCCTGAAATTCAAGAAGAAAAACTAGAGAGTACTCACACTTCCCTAGTGTTTTGATGAGGAATTTTGATTCTTGATGTAGTCACTTGGATGGCTTATACTAGTCCAATAGAGGGTGTTGTGGAAGATGTTGGAGCTAATATAGGGTTTTTAAAAGGATATGATGAGCTAATTAAAATTATATAAGTAACATAATCAAAGAAATTTCGGGACGAAGTTCCTTGAAGGAGGGGAGTATGTCATGCCCCACATTATTATTAGTATTATTATTATATTAAATAATAATAATAAGGAAGTATAATCATTATTCAAAAAGGAATAATCCTGATATTATTATTAAATAATAATTATTATTATCCAAAGGGGATCATTCCCATATTATTATTATTATTAAATGAATAAATACATAAGTGTAATAATAAATTATAATAAACACTTAAAACAGAATAATCATGGTAATGGTAAATAAATAACATCGATCTATGAAAAACCCTAAAAATATAACAAATAATTGAAGTGGTTCCTAAGGATGGAGTTTTGGGATTCTATATAAGGAGGAAATGAAAGAGAAAAGGGGCATCTCTCTTTGGTTGAAGCTATAGAGAGGGAAAGACTAAGGATTCACTAGAATGATATTATATTGGGGGCTTGGGAGTGACCTGCTACTAAGGATTAAAGTAGAAAGGTCTATGTTAGGTGGAGAGTGTTAAATTTAGAGTAGTTATTTTCAATTTTCTAGAGAATTTCCAAAAAAAAACATAAGTAGGATCACTCAAAGAAACACAATCACAAGGTACACAACATTTTATCTTAGTAAACCCTCATGGGGGAGAAAAACCAACAAAAACCTCCTCAATGATATATTTCCAATACAATGCCAAGACTTAGGACCAAACCACCAAGAATAGACTAGGACTGAGCATGCGCCTCTCTCTCCTTGTTCTTGCAACTGCAACTACTTTCAAAAGATGCGCACTAGAAGTGTGAGTGAGTGAGTGAACAAAGGAGGCACCCTCCTCACTTATAAATAATAGTTGAGGAGGTGCTAGGGTTATGTATCTTCATCAAGTAGGGCCAACATCTTCCAATAGTGGTTAAAACCACTTTATTAAACCCTAGGGGTCACTTTTACAAACACCACCATATAAATATGGTTTGACCAATCCACAAAAGGGGATTTGGTATTATACAAGACCCGACATGATCAATCCACAAAATTATATTTTATCTATAAGATAATAACTCAATTATAATCAGAATATTCTTCAAAGTTACAATATTTCAACACTCCCCCTTAACGAGAAGGGTATTCTACAAAAATAACCCAATACAACATCATCATGAGAGATAGAGGGAAACAACATCATCAACATTTGGATCATTGAATGAAATATCTACAAATCATCGAAATTTTTTATCATCATCAATAGCATCATCGTTCACAACATGGAGTTGGAGTGGCATCATCATCATCACTCACAACATGGATTTGGAGTAGCATCATCATCATCATCACTCACAAAATGAAGTTGGAGTAGCATCATCATCAATAGAATGAAGCTGAAACATCAAGATCAATTAGCATAACACTAAAGAAACAATATTACCAAATCTAGGTTGGTACACCATCATCAACAACATGAGTTTGATACAACAACATCATCGACAACACGAGGCTGATACAACAACATCATCAACATGAGGCCGAGATAACAACATCATCAACATGATGTTGATATAACAACATCATCTTCACATAGATGAGACAACAACATCATCAACAACACAAGGCTGAAACAACAACATCATCAACATGAGGCTGAGACAATGACATCATCATCATATGTCAAAAGAATGAGGCAGGTGCAACAACAACATTTTGTGGTACTCTAACAGACCATCCTTACTGTACCTTTGATATCTACCCAAGAATCATAATATTCACTAGGATATAAAATCCTAATGGACTACCACATGGTACTCTTATAGACCATCCTTATCGAACCTTCGAGATCTACCCAGGAATCAAAATATTCCCTAGGATATAAAATCCTAATGGAGCTACCACTACTGACCACAACTGACATATACATGCATAAGTAATATGACAGACTATCCTTACTGAAACTTTGGGATCTGTCCAGGGATGATCAATACCCTAGGATATAAAATCCTAATGGAGCTACCCATTGTTGGTCAGGATACCATAGTATCATCAACATCACTCCCCCTTTAGAGGGAGGCCTTTCAGAAAATACCAAGATTTTCTCGGAAGTACTCAAATTTTACAAGAGAAAAAGGCTTGGTCAACACATCTACAACCTACTCATTTGTGCCAACATATTGGATCTTTACAGCTCTCCTCTGCACCATATAAAAAATGTAGTGATATTGGATCTCTATGTGCTTCGAATTATCATGGAATACTGGGTTCTTCGTCATCTTTATGCAACTCTGGTTATCACATAGAATCATAGTGGCTTCCATATCTAGATCGAATAGACTTGTCAACATATTCTGAATCCATATGGCTTCAAAACTAGAGAAACATGCAACAATGTATTCTTCTTCTGCTTTGCTGAGAGAAATACTAGATTGCTTCCTTCTTTTCCATGAAGTCATGACTGGCCCCAGACTGAAACAACATCCTGAAGTGATCTTTCTATCAGAAACACTTCCAGCCCAATATGAATCAGTATAACCATATATACAGTTTGAAGTCATGATGTCCAGTATAACAGAGACCATAATCCAATGTACCCTTAAGGTATCTCATCACATTCTTTGCAGCTACAAGGTGAACACATATGGGCTCTACCAGATACTAACTCAAGGTGTTCACAGCAAAGCATATATATGGCATGGTATTCATCATATACATCAATGATCCAATACTATGTATGTTAGGGTCCTAACCCGCACATAGGTAGAACAATATATTTGGATGTAATAAAGGTCAATATTAATAAGGCCTTTCAATAAAATAGAATAAGGTGGATGTAAGAAGACCTAAT
>JZKD02S0155787.1:676214-716445 GCA_000966675.3 Picea glauca | reverse complement strand
CACCCCTTTTCAGTTCCCCCATCCTCATGGCCCATACCCGTAGCCAAGACTTGGAATCTCGCTTCAACACCTTGCAATCTAGTCTCATCGAGACCCAACAAGAAGTGAAACAACTCAGTGCCAATGTTGTCACCATCAATACAACCATGCAGTCCTCAAGGGATGAAATCAAACAAGACCTCACCACCCAACTTGAATCATTCTTTTCAACACTCTACACCAAACTTCATATTCCTACAGATAACCCTTCCTCTTCCTCACCTCCACATACTGAAGGTGACCATTCCCCTCATTCCCATAAAGTTTAGAACCATCACTTTCAACATGACTTACGCCTTCTACGGGTGGATGTGACCAAATTTGATGGCTCGGACCCCACTAGTTGGGTAACCCAAATGGAACATTATTTCTCTTTATACGGCATTACATATGACTTTTCCAAACTCTGGTATGGTGTTCTCCATCTAGATCAAGAACGTTGGCAATGGTGGCAATGGAGAAAAACTTCTCGTCAAGGGTATATTGCTTGGACACACTTTGTGGCAAAGATTTATGAACACTTTGAAATTGACACCAACCATTTGGTTTGTTTAACAAATTTGAAGCAATTAGGAACAGTGGAAGACTTTATAGCTTCCTTTGAGCACCTGGATTTTAGAACAGAGGGCATGTCTGATGCCTTTTTCCGAGAGTGTTTTATTAGCGACCTCAAGGATGAGATTCAGGCCCATGTCCTCATGGCTAGGCCTCAGAGTTGGGTGGAGGATACTAAAATATATAAAGAAGCACAACAGGTTCCCTCTTCTCAAAATCAAAAACCCTCCTTTATCTCTCGCCCTAAACCAGTAAATCCCACTACTCCCTCTGCTCCACTTGATCCGGATTATTTTCGGCACGAAATGAGATCGGAGATATAATAAAGAAATGCACAGAGATATCACAGAAATTCAATAATATAACAAAAATATATCATACATGCAACCATAAACATAGAGATACAGTAATACATGATTTCTATTAATGAAAGAAATGTACAGAGATTGTAAAAATACAGAGTGAAAGACTCGCTAGAATGGTGGCAGCTTATCTCTGAGAAGAGATGTGATGGCTACTCACATTCAAAAGAAGGTGATTACAATGAGGCTTTGAAGGCATTTTTACAATAATAAGGAATTCCAAAAACCATATACATCCAAAAACCTAACCCTAGGAGATGAAGCGCCAAAAGTCATGTGGGCCCCGTTTGGGTAAGTTAGTACATCAACTTCCCAGGGTCGCAACTTTTGCATACGATATTTATTTTAGGCGTATGATAGATCATTGGAAAGGTATCATCGAGGAGATTCATTTTTGGAGCTCAATCATTCCTTCTATTATCATTGAGAACCTCAATCTTGAAAAACCTTCATTTAGGCCCTCAAAATGGCCCTGAGAGTTAAAACCTGCTAAAAATAGTAAATTGCCAAAATTGCCAGAAAACTATTTTGATCCAGTCGAAAAAGGTGGGTGGCCACTGATATCCACCTGGATCACCACTAAAGATCCAAAAATTTACCAGGGATGAAATGGCTAAACGCCAACTCAAAGGCCTTTGTTATAATTGTGATGACAACTATTTCCCGGGCCACAAGTGTAAAGAACAAAATCTTTTTATGGCCATCTCCAAGGATATTTCAGAAGAGGATGTAGAAAATACCCTTGTGTATGAGTCACATGAATCCACTGACATAATCCCTCCCTCAGACCCTCCTGAAGTAGAACCGTTCATTTCCCTCAATGCTCTCACTAGCTTCTCCGCTCCCCAAACCCTCAAGCTAATCAGTCACATCAAGCACTGAAAGGTCATCATTATCGTTGATAGTGGCAACACCCATAATTTTATTCATCGTTGAATTTCCCAAGAAACTCATTGCTACATCCATGCCATCAATAATTTCAAAATCATGATTGCCAATGGTGGCTCCATGAAATGTGGAGGGCGTTGTGAAAATGTGTGTCTCCAAATTGGTGACTACCACCTAAAATCCAATATGTTTGCTATCGACATGGGAGGTTGTGACATTGTGTTGGGTGCATACTGGCTAAGGAATTTGGGTCCCATTCTCATGGATTTTAAATACTTAACCATGCAATTCGACCAGGAGGGCCACCAATATAAGTTCCAAGGCATCACCGTCGATTCACCTGAGAGCATTAGTTCCCATCGCATGAAAAAGATTCTCAAAAAAGGTTATTCTAGTGTTATTTCCCAACTCCATGCCATACAAGAAACAGAGACACCCTCGATCCCGCAAGACCTCCAAGACATCCTTTCTAAACATCAATTGTTCTTTTCCACCCCCCAAGGACTCCCTCCTTCCTGTGGTGTTCATGATCATTCCATTCCCCTTGTACCTGGAATCCTTTCTCCCAATTTCCATCTGTAAAGTCACCCCTTTTCCCAAAAAAATGAAATTGATAAAATGGTCTAGGAACTCCTTAATGCAGGCGTTATCCACCTTAGTACAAGCCCCTACTCTTCTCCGATGGTCATGGTCCTAAAGAAACAAGGTTCTTGGTGAATGTGTCCTAACTTCTGTGTCATCAACAAACTTACCATCAAAGACAAATTGCCCATTCCTATCATTGATGACCTCCTGGATGAATTGAGTGGCGCCCAATTTTTCACTAAACTGGATCTTCGTTCGGGCTACCACTAGATTTGTATGAAAGAAGTAGACATTCCCAAGATTTCCTTTAGAACTCATGAGGGCCACTATGAGTTTTTGGCCATGCCCTTTGGCTTATGTAATGCCCCCTCCACCTTCCAAAGCCTCATGAATCATGTCTTCCATCCTTTTCTCTGCCATTTTGTCTTAGTTTTCTTTGATGATATCCTCATCTATAGCAAAACCTGGATAGACCATCTTGCTCGTGTGGATTGAGTTCTCCCTCCACTCTCTCAGCACCAACTTTTCCTGAAACAGTCTAAATGTGCTTTTGGTGCCTCAAAAGTAGAATACTTGGGTCATCTGGTTGGCAAGGATGGTGTCAGGGTGGATCCTAAAAATATTGGAGCTATGCAAGACTGGCCTCACCCAAAGACTCTTAATATCTTGCGTGGATTTCTGGGCTTAACAGGGTATTATCACAAGTTTGTTAAGAATTATGGGGAGATTGCAGCACCTCTCACTACTCTCCTTAGATAGAACTCTTTCACTTGGACTCCAGCTGCTGCTCAAGATTTTTAAACCTTGAATATGGCCATGTGAACCACTCCATTCCTCACCTTTCCTGATTTCACAAAGACCTTTATGTTGGAACGTGATACCTCAGGGAAATGAATTGGTGTTTTTCTTACGCAAGAGGGTCGACCTTTGGCCTTTACCAGCAAGCAACTATTTGAAAGAAATCTGGGAAATTCCATCTATGAAAAGGAAATGTTGGATATTCTACATGTCGTTGATCTGTGGTGCCCTTATCTATTGGGGAAATGTTTCCAAATTAAGACAGAACATCAAAGCCTCAAGTATTTTCTGGAAAAACGCATTTCCTCCCTAGAACAACAAAAATGGGTGACTAAGCTCTTTGGATATGATTATGAGATCATTTACAAGAAAGGAAAAGAGTTGCAGATGCACTTTCCCAAAAATATGAAGATGAAGGATCCCTTTTTTCTCTTTCATTCATTGTACCATATTGGCTCCAAGTCATTCACCAGGAATGGCTACAAGATCCCAAAAGTTTGCAGCTGATCCAACAATTGCAGTCCAATTCTCCAGATCCCCCAAGGTACTCTTGGCTCCATGATGAACTTCAATACAAAGGCCATTTGTATTTAAGTAAACAATCAAATCTTAAATCCATGGTACTTTCTGAGCTTCATGCTACACCCACAGAAGGGAACTTCGGGTTCACCAAAACCTATGACAGAGTCAAACGTTCCTTTTTCTGGGATGCTATGAAATAGGAAATTTGTAATTTTGTTGTTGAATGTGATGTGTGTCAATGCAACTAGGGAGAAATAGTCAAATCTCTAGGCACACTACAACTGCTTCCGATTCCACTTGCTATTTGGAAGGATATCTCTATGGATTTTATTACCGTCTTACCCAAATTAGGAAATAAATCAGTCATTATGGTGGTTGTTGATCACCTTTCCAAGTATGCTCATTTCTGTTCCCTTCAACACCTGTTTACAGTATCTACGGTGGCTCAAATTTTCATGGATTAGGTCTTCAAGCTTCATGACATGCTGCACTCTAATGTTTCTGATCGCGACCCAACTTTCACAAGAAATTTTTGGCAAGAATTGTTCAAGACACAAGGCATTGAATTGCATCTCAGCACAGCGTATCATCCCCAGAATGATGGCCAAACGGAATTTGTAAACAAGTGTTTGGAAACATATTTGAGGTGTTTTTCCTCGGAAAAGAAAAATCGGTGGGCTCAATGGTTACCCCTAGCTGAATGGTGGTACAACACTTCCTACCATACAGCTACCTGCATGACTCCTTTTGAAGCAGTATATGGACAAAAGCCACCTTCAATTCTCTCATACTTACTGGGTGCCTCAAAGGTCCAGGAGGTTGACCTAACACTTACAGCTCGAGAGGCTATTCTCCATACCCTCAAAGAGAATTTGGTCATGGCACATAATCGCATGAAGAAACAAGCAGATCAAGGTCACTCTGAACGTCAATTTGCAGAAGGGAATCAAGTGTTTCCTCGACTGCAACCTTACAAGAAAATTTCCCTCAAGGTTGACCATTGTCAGAAGCTAGCACCCAAATTTTATGGTCCTTATACTGTTCTCAAGCATGTGGGACAAGTAGCCTATCAGTTATCTTTGCCTAGCCATTCGAAGCTACATCCTATTTTTCATGTTTCATGCTTAAAGAAGGTGATTGGAGCTAAGTGCCAAATTCAAGCCAACCTTCCATAGTTAGCTGAAGAAGGATTCATTTGGCTACAGCTAGAAGCAGTTTTGGACCAGTGTGAGTGTCACCTACATCAAAGAACCATCAAGGAAGTGTTAGTCCAGTGTAAATATACAACTCCAGCAGATGCCACTTGGGAACTAGCTACCATTTTGAAACAATTTCCTCATCTCAAGCCTTGAGGACAAGGTTGTTTTTAAGGGGGCAGACATGTTAGGGTCCTAACCCGCACATAGGTAGAAAAATATATTCGGATGTAATAAAGGTCAATATTAATAAGGCCTTTCAATAAAATAGAATAAGGCAGATGTAAGAAGACCTAATAGAAGCTTCTTCTTCTAGAAGGATTTTCCTCTAGATGCTTTTTTTTAGTATAAATAGGAGTCGAGGGTATGAGAACCCTAACTTGGATATTATTGTAATAGAAATCTTCTCAACTGGATGTTTCCCCCTCGAAGAGGCCCATGAACATTTATTTCAGATTCAAAGTGTTATTTCTGTTATTATTCTCATATCATTTGAGTGTTTTTATGGTGAATGTTCTAGTTATATTGTTATTAATCTGCCATTTCTAGCATTTTATTTCTATTATGCATACATTTTATATCTGGTATATTACAATGTATGTATAGAGTAGCATCAACCAACTCTGACAAAGTATCAACCGAGAGCTTCAAATTTGTTTCAATGGGTGTGCTCATGCATTTATATTCCAACATGTCAAATCTCTTCAGTATTTCAAATGCATACTTCTCTTGGTTAAGGAAGATCTTCTCTCGGCTCTGCCAAACTTCAAGACCTAAGAAATAATGCATCAAGCCTAGATCTTTCATCTCAAACTCTGCAACTAACTTATTCTTACAATCTGTGATGAAATTTTCTTCTCTTGTTAAGAATAAGTCATCCACATACAATAGAAATATAAATGGCTCGTCATTCATAACCTTGAAGTAAAAGTTAAAATTAGTTTTACTCTTGGTAAATCCCAAGCTCATTAGAAAACTATCAATTCTACCATACCAATATCTAGGAGCTTGTTTCAACCTATAAAGAGATTTCTTTCAACCTGCAAACATGAGTCTTTCTATCTTCAACTTCAAACCAAATTTTCACATCACATTGTACCAATCTGGTACACTTTCTCATCTATAACTTAATCTTCTCAATCATGTGCTAGATCTATGTTCTTTCTAAAAAGCATTATCTGTCTCATTGTCTAAGAGTGTCTCCTCTACTCTCTCTGCAGTTGTTCCTTCTGGAACTGGGACTCTGCACCTGCAGCTGTTATTTTTGAAGATGAGAATGACTTTCTCTATTTTCACTGTAGCTGCTTAACTTTGAGAGTAGCTCCTATATTCTATCATGGAAATAACTTCATCTGAGAGTGGCTCAATAATTGATATTGAAGGTATATTTTCCTCTTTCATGGAGGTAACTCAATCTCAAATAAAGAGATTGTCCCCCCTGAGTCTCATACTGTATCGAAATCATGGTTTTTCTAGTTGTCTTTACGAATACTAGAACTATTTCTTCTATTACTAGAGAAAGTGTCTCGGCATAGTCTTCTCCCTCTTATTGGGAGAATCCTATGGAAACAAATAAGGATTTGTACATATTTATACTCTTATTTGCAACATGCTTGATTTTTTTTATCAATCTTGGAAGTCACCATTTTTCTTCCCTTTTACTCTCAAGGAAAAATCCATATCCCAATCCTTCTAACTGGCTACCTCCTCTGTCATTAAAACAAGGGAATCTTATCAAAATATTTCATGTCTCCTAGAGGTATTTGAAGTTACTATTTAGTCTTCTCAACTCATGGAATATGTCTGTCAGTCCTGAATATGGCTCATTTTCCCATCTAATCCTCTCTGAGATGAATATCACTATGATTCTTGATTTCTTTTGAGTCTACAAAAACTCCATAGTCTCTGCAGGATATACTTGGTGTTGAATACCAATTATTAATATGAAAAGTTAAGTCATACTTCAAACGAATTTTTCTTCATATCAAGGTGGCTTCATTATCCTTTGACCAAGTCTATTGTGAGTTATATTATAACGTTTTGTCAGCTTTGGAGCCTTCTACTCGTTACAATCAATCTCCATATGAGATACTCTGTATCTCAAAAGTTGCTTCTTCTTCATTTTATTTGGTATACAATCATGCATACAACTTGAATAGTATGCTTCATGTCTCATATAATATGTTGTCTCCTGAAACCATCACTATATATTCCTCAGGTTTATCACCTGTGACCTTCCCAAAGAAAGAACAACAAGGGAGAAACAATAGACAATGATAATACTCTTTCTAATAATAATAAAAACAATAGCAAGAACAATTTGTCACATTAGCTCCTTCAGAGCTATCACTTGTGACCTTCCTAAAACAAGGGTCAAAAGTAAGAAGTGCAACAATAAGAAATGAGAGAAACACTCTTATAGTGTTGTTATCAATCATTCCTCCTAGAAACAAAACAAGAATTTTCTCCTAGAGGAGATGCTAGATATAAGAATTTATCTCAATATTCGCACATGCTACCAAGTATAAAACTTTTCAAAGATTGTTATCTCAACTATAGTGTTTTCTTGTAAATTTGAATCTTATCAACTTAATCAATCAAACCTGGAACCTAGATTATTTTTCCTGAAGAATGAGTGTTCTTTATTTTATTCCTAGTCTCCTTCACTCAAGATTACAAGTATTCTCTTCAACTTGTCCTATGTATTGAGATAATATGCTTTCTTGATAGAAATCTAAGTTAGAGAATAAACTCTATAATCTCAACTTTAATCAATCTAATACCTTGACTTTAATTTTGACCAATGGTTAGTATGATGGTCATAACTTCAACATACAACCAATATGTCATAACAAATAGATGCATGTCAAAATAATCAAACCTGGGGTGATTTTCTCCTCTGAATTTGTTGGATATGAGATCCCTCTGGATCTACGACAAAAGATCCCTTCTCCTCTAAATACCTTTTAAAATATAATAGTTTAAACATATGTAAGTAAATACCTCTAATAGTATCGGCAGGTAGTGGCACCATCCGACAGTAGAAGAAACAAATACCAAACATTTAAAAACTTTAAAGGTGTTGCAACTTGTATTTTAAAATTAACTGGACATTTTCTAAGGTAAGGTGCACTAGGAAAATAAACATCAGTCCCAACACTTCACAAAAACTTTCACTGCAACTGGTACTATAGCTAGTGTTGGCACTACAAATGGCATGAAGGAAATGGAACGAAGGAACTGACACTAAAACTACAACTGCAACTTAGGTTTTTATGAGAAAACCCTAACTTTTCAAACTTCAAATTTTGGAATTCTGATCTAGGGACTAGATGCGCTAGGCTAAGGCAAGTTTGTTGGAGCTGACTATTTCAAAAAATTCCAATTTTTTCCCTTTGAAACTTGACCTGTGCAAATTTAGACTGGTACTGTTGGTATTGGTTCTGATTTCCTGGTTTTCTGGTTTTCTGGTACCATTAAAACTAGGGTTTTTCTTTCCGAAGACACTGGCCATTGAAAAGGTGCACTAGGGTAGGGTGCACTTTTCTAGATGGTTTTTAGTCAAAAAATCATCTTCATTAAAAATCCCTAATTTCCTTCTACAAAAAAAAAAATGACGTTTTTGGATACCCAATGAAAGGTGTTATATTCAGTCAAGCTTTGATACCATGCTAAATTTAGAGTTGTTATTAGTTATTTTCAATTTTCTAGATCATTTCCAAAACAAAATCATAAGTAGGATCACTGAAAGAAACACAATCACAAGGTACACATCATTTTATCCTCGGAAACCCTCATGGGTGAGAAAACCCAGCAAAAACTTCCTTAGCAATAGATTTCCAATACAATGACAAGATGTAAGACCAAATCACCAAGAATAGACTAGGACTGAGCATGTGCCTCTCTCTCCTTCTTCTAGCAACTGCAACTACCTTCAAAATATGTGCAATAGAAGTGTGAGTGGATGAGTGAACAAATGAGGCACCCTCCTCACTTATAAATACTAGTAGAGGAGGCACTAGAGTTATGTCTCTTCATCAAGTAGGCCTAAGTTCTTCCAATTGTGGTTAAAACCACTTTATTGAACCCCAGGGGACGTATTTACAAAAAACGCCATATAACTATGGTTTGACCAATCCACAAAAATGGATTTGTTCTTATATAAGACCTGACATGATCAATCCACAAAAGAGGATTTGAACTATAATTTAATAACTCAATTATAATTATAATATTTTTTGAGGTTACAACATTTCAATAGAGAGTAGTCCTCCACTTTGTGTTGCAGTTGTCAGATCAATGATCAAGGTATGGATATGTTACTCAAGTCACCAAGTTATAGGTAAGATGGATTCTTCACCATAGAATTGTTATCATATAAATCGGTAGGTGCAGACACTAACATATCTCCCTAGATCCACCTAGATCTAGAACAAAACAGGACAGGACACGACTCTTTCCCTGAGTTGTAGTCATTGAATCTACTAATAAGAAGGAATTGAGTGACATACCTTTATATCGCTTCCTTAGGTATCTATTGTTCCCGCTTCGCTCCGGTTCTCTTGTGATATCAGGTCTAAGACAACACAAACCAACCAAAGTGAATATAGCAAAGTATATTCAATGTCAACCTATGCATATGATCAAGGAGTTACGCAATAAAATAAGAGTGATTTTATGGGAACGATACATGCCATTGTATTATATTAAATGAAAGTAGAAGATACAACCTGATCTCCTTGATGTTGTAAGCTTCCTTTCAGTGACCCTTGGTTCCAACACACACACTTTCTCTACTTTTGCATGAAGAAGATCCAATACAACTTGATAGACCAAATAGAGTCTTCAAGCTTCTGTCCAAACAGAGTTCTTCACACAATTCTTTCACCAATTCTTCATTCAATCTTTCTTAACCTTTTCCATGAGAAACCTTTCAATATATAGGAGAAGGAGATATCGTTAAATGGATGAGGATGATCCTACTAAATCTGAGAAGTCAGTAGGATGCCAACCATGTGAATGCCAACTGATTTTCTAGAAGATTCCCTTCTAGAACCTTTGTGACCTCTTCCCTTTTCCAATCTTTGAAACAAGTTCACACCCTACCTATAGAGAAGACTGTGAACAGTTCATACCCTAAGTTTGGGTTGCCTGTGAGAATGAATGATTTTCACACCCTGTGATATAGGCAACCTGCGAACTCATCTTAAAAATGTGTTTTCTGGAAGGAGATAGCAGTCACTTTTCTCAGGCAAAAAGTCTTTGTGGGAGCCTGAATACATCACTTGTAGAGACATCACCAGAGTGACCAAAATCATGTGTAACAGTCAGGTCAATGATCAAGGTATGGATATGTTACTCAAGTAACCAAGTTATAGGTAAGATGGATTCTTCACCATAGGTAAGTTCCTAACCTCTCACTTCTTCTATAAATAAGAATTTCAATGAAGATTCAATGGTTATTTGGATTATTTTATGGTAACTTGTATTTCCTTTAGTAGAAACATGGAAAATATTTTTCTTGTATAATTCTTTAGTAAACCGGGCCATGACATATGGTATCAGGGTAGGTTTCAACCCTTAAGGCCTATGTTCCTTTCCAAATTATGTTAGACTATTAGAGATCTAGTAACTATGTTTTTCTTCTTCTTATCTTAGGGCTACTGGCTTCATTTCCATATTTTTATTATCAAACCATCACTATATTTAGGTTTTAGATATTGTAATATAGGACCTAAAAGAACAAATGTAGGTTTCCTACAGTGTAGTATTGGATAGAAAAACATAAATGCTTATTTGGTTCTCTCTTTATAATTGATCCTAACCACTATGTAAACCCTAATTTTCATGACTACATATGATTGCCAAACTTCTCCTAATTCATGACTTACAAATCCTAGGGTTGAAAGCATTAAATTTGAAAAGTCAAGGAGGTTCAATTCTCTTCAATCCATTAACAATGGGATGGGTTATGACATATGGTAGCATGTCATATTCAAGGTGATGGAGGTTATATTTTTATATTCCATTGATATAAATTTGAATGGATGTAACATCCCCACTATAATCCTCAGCTCAATTTATTCATATTGTAGATATGAATGTGGCTATGGCCAAGCGATGTAATATAAGAATGTATTTTTTGTTTTTAAATAAATAAAATGTGATGCCAACTATTGGGACATATGAACAAATATGGGGTTTTAGTTTCCCATGAGAAAAGAGAGTTTCTAAGATGGGTCCAAAGGGGAAATTAATTATGGGTATTAATTCAACCCATTTTCCTGAATTTTATTATCATTGGGGATAACTTCTAATTTTTGTTTGAGTGTATGAAATCTCAATCACTAAACTCATGTAAGAGGTTGGGTGTGAGAGTCACATCCCATAGTTATTAGAGAGTATGGGGTTGAGTACAAGCAGTTTGGGAAAGAGTGTAAGTCAAGAAAGTAAACCAAAATAGAGGAAATTTGTATCGGCAGTTATAGGCATTTTTTACAAATTCAATTTTACATGAACAACAAACAACGTGTAGAGAAAAGAACATAGGAGATAGAGCAAGAAGTATGGGAAAATTGTGGAACATGTTGGAGCATTTTGGAGCACTTTGGAGATGAATATTGAAGATCCAAGTTGTTAGGCCTGAAGAGTGAAATCTTATGTGAGTTTTGTAAATTTCAACCTTGTACAATAATTTACTACAAACATATTTTCAATAAAAGAACAAAAAGTATACAATGGATACACACTTTACTCTGATGTTTTTTCCCTAGAAACCCAAACCGGGAAAACCAACATCTTCTATATTCATTCACATCATACATTGTTTAAAACACAATATACATATAGGATCCAGCGACATCCAAAACCCTAATCCAATGACCTGTATTAGTCAACAAACCTAATTCCTTAACCAGAAATAGAAAACCATCGGAGAAAAACCATGTGCAAAAAAAATGCCCATATATGGACACAAAAAATCGAGGACCTACCAAAGTGGACACGAAAACCAAGAAATTTTTTTAAGAGTGGGGTAAGAGTGGGGCTCCACCCCCTCTTACCAACATGTGCAAAAATAATAAAACACATAAGACATATCCAACAATATGTAGTCTATCAAAGAATAAAACACATATCCAACATGTTTCACTGTAATGACAAGTGTTGTTGTTGTTGATGATATTTTTCCTGGAAGTGAGTTCTCTTGAGTTACGAGTAGAGATATTCCTAGTTACCTATGCCATAGAAAGAATGATAAATTAATGGGATGACCAATGGGCTGAGAAAAGTGAAGGGTTACATTCCTTGGGTTGGGCATATTAAGAGGAAGAGAGCTGGAGGAAATTCAGGATAGCTATAGAAGAATAATCCCAAAAATCTGGTTGCACAACTATTTTTAAAAGATAAGTGTTTATCTGTTTACGTTTTAAACTAGCATGGAAAAATGCATGAGCTTGGTTGTCATGTTGTTCATAATTTGGTGTTATAAGTGTATATGTTAATCGACTTTAGTAGTCATAGTAACAATTTTCTAGTGTGTTGTCCCTCAAGATGTTCTAGGATATCAATGGAACCATTCCGAGGAATCCCAGGGGCTAAGACCTAGAGCGATCCTTAAAACCATGTTGAGAACAACATAAATTGTGAAAAAGTTTGGGTAATTTTTTCTCTCTCTCTTATAGAATTCTCATCCCTCAAACAATCCCAGACAAAATATCAAAACATTAAACCTTAATAGGCATTTTTCCATGAGTGCTTCAAACAATTTGAGTTTAAGTTGAGAAGTAATGGATTTAGAAGAAATAAAACATAAACATGTGAGGTATCTTTAAGGTTAATCTCATAGTCTATGGAAAGAATAATGTGATGAGAAATTAAGAATTCAATAGTTCTAATGGTTGTACCAGATCATTAAACAATGCATCAAACAATAAACATTTTCATATATTTAAATCCATGGAGGTACCCTATGCAGATCATTAAATACATGAAAAAATGACAAGAAGTGGTCATACATTCAAAGGAAATCACTTCAGTATAATAAGCTAAACAAGACGTAGTAACACCGAACATGTCATAAAACTTGTTGCTAGAGATTTTATTAATGGGGATCTGATATAAGAATACATGAGATGAGAGGGATGTCTTTTACAACAACACATGCACAAAAAAAAAAGCATATACTAAAGCATAACGTAGGGGATGAATCTCTTAAATACTACAGCCTTGAAAACAATTTTGTGTTTGAGGGGATCCTGGTCAAAAAACCCTGGTTATAAGAAACTCTTAAATTACCCAAAGTGTCTACCCTAAAAATGAGCTCCTTATGATTATTTATAGCTTCTTATATTTCTACGAATACCGCTTACTCGGGCCAATACTGCTTCTTGAAAATGGATTCCGCTTTTCAGAATATTGATATCGCCTCAGGCATTTTAACTACTTTCATATTCCAGACTGATATTCATATTATTTTAATGGGGAAAAATGGTAAAAATAGAGTTTTTCCCCCAACGTTGATGTCTTGGTGTTGGATGGAGTGTGTTTTCCTTGTCTGATTGAGATTTAATGTGGATGTTCTTAGTTGAATCAATGAGATTCCCATCTGTAGCATTGGGCCCATTTAACCATGGAATGATTTGGGTCATTGATTGGTTAAAAGGCCTCCCAATATATTCCAATCAGACCCCACCATTTGTTAGTGGAGAGGATCAATGACGGGAGCTTTTAATATCCTTCCTTGAGCTTCTACCCTAGGATGAACAATTTACACAAATGCACATTAGGGTATAATCCTGAATTTCCTTCTCATTTCCATGTTGCGTTATTGATACCCGAGAATGAAATTATTACCATAATGAGGTGTGGGAAAACTTCTCCCAACATATATAGCCAGGATGGATGTTAATTCCCTCTCATGAGAGGATTTTTCACAGGTGGATCACCATCTTCTATATTTGGCATCATGATAGATTATCAGTGGAAACTATACTATTCACAGATTGGTTTCACCTTGGTCTTCCTAGTTTTTCCTCATAGGATGTTGACACGTGTCTGGTAAGGAAATTGGTAGGAATAGGAGATTGGTCACACCTATCCAAATCTGTTGAGATTCAAGGCATGTGCTAATGGACATGTCGAGGAAATGATTACTATCCTTTAACGAATGAGGGTAGGGATATGATGATGGATGAAGGGAGGAAAATGTGATACTAGATATTTTGTTATGTGTCACATATTTTCCAACTAATTTTGCAGGTCGTTAGTGAATCCTCCACACTCATCATATATTATCCCTCATTCCCCTATTCAAAACATGTGTCATTTTCCCTATGGTTTGGATCCTTTTTGAAGTTTGAGTAAAATGCATGAAATTTTGATGACATCATGCTAACATCATCGTAGACCCATGGACACATGGAAACTTCAAATTTATCCATGTCAACATTGAAGTGTCCTCAGGGACTCGACATATGTGTGGTTGGGCTTGATATAGAAGCCAAAATAATGGTGATCCTTCCCATTACAGGTGGCAATCCTTGACATGCTCAAAATATGTGCCATTGACTCGTTAGATCCTCATCAACTTCCTCAGTGTTTAGGTGGATTTCTATGTTGACTCTAGGTGGTTCTGTGCATATGGATAGATACACAATGAGTTGGAAGATATGTAACTTGGTGGGACTATAATACCATGCGACACCATCCATTATTCACCACACAACTCCTTAAAATTGTTATCATACTCCATGTTGCATTAAGTCCTGAACATCTTTTTGATGCGACATGCATTCCCTACCATTTATAAGGCTCACTTGCTGCCATTAGATAATTGAACCTGCACCTTTGAAAATGCTTACCCATTAATCCTTAGTCTTATGATATGACTCTATTCAGGTGAGGTATTAATCTTATTTTAGATGCAATACTCTCCTTTAATTCTCTCGATAAGTGTCGAATATT
Organism: Picea glauca; assembly: GCA_000966675.3. Classification (NCBI taxonomy): domain Eukaryota; kingdom Viridiplantae; phylum Streptophyta; class Pinopsida; order Pinales; family Pinaceae; genus Picea; species Picea glauca. The sequence continues at coordinate 701,537 of JZKD02S0155787.1, read as the reverse complement.
TTAAACTCAACCTCGGGCCCTTAAGACTTGATTTTTCACTATAAAAGTTATTGGTTTTTTACCATATGCTTTGCCACTTTGATCGATGATCTCTGTAAGATCCCTTTCGGCCTGATGATCTTTAATTTCAGCCTCATAATATCGATCAATGTACACACTAATGACTGGGTCAAATCTAGTACTAACATGACGCGATGCTCAAATCATTGTGCGCACTATGAAAAGTTTCGAAGAACAATACATAGCCTATTTCATGCAAGCTGTGAATAATTACCACACACAGTACAAAGGATGTTGTGTGTGTGGTTTGTATCAGCGAGGGCACAAAATTCATGATCATTTTTAATGTTTCATATGCATTTATTTGTATGGTATCAAACAATAGTTAAATTTGTGTATAAATCGTAGCTAATAAGCTACAAGAAATCTAATTAGTTGAAAATTTTCATATTTATGTTTATTTTAATCAAGTAATGTTCTTCGATTAAGCTAGGGAACATTACAGAATGGTATCAAAGATTTTGGTTCAACACCGGACTTGTATGGGCCAAAGATCATCATGAAGTTGGTAAATTCTTCATCTCAGCGTTTGACTTGTGTCAAATTTGGGGAAGAAGGTAAAATATTAGTGAAATTCCCAAATTTCTAAGAAAAAAATCCAGTTGAAATTGCACTTAGAATGGTTTTTATAGAGGGGTAATTTCGACTTCCAAGTGACTGAATTTGTCTAATACAAGCATGTTGGGAATTTTCATGATGGTCACGAGATGGAAAATAATGAAAATCATCTAAGCGAAGAAAGGACTTGTGTGCACTAAATATTGGCATTGTGCAATGCATCATTTGTACTTTGTGCATTGGATATTGGTGTGTGGTATAAAAAGTCACACACACTAAATATTGGTGCACGGTGCACACTGAATATTGGTGCGAGGTATAAAACTTTGTGTGCACTAGATATTGATGTGTGGTATTAACATTTGTGCGCACTGAATATTGGTGTGTGGTATAAAACATTACATACACTAAATGTTGATGTGCAGTATAACAAGTCATATGCATTGGATATTAGTGTGCAGTATGATAAATCATGCACACTGAATATTGGTGAGCGATGCACACTTGTTGGAGCAGGTCATTTTAGGAAAAATTTTGGGAATCATGCAGGAGAAAATCGCTCGACAAGTCGTCCAAGGAGTACCACACATAGAGAAAACAAGACAATTAGCACATTTTCAGTAGTCAACATGCGTAGAAGATGGAAATTAGTTAGAAGTAGTTATACCTTTTGGTCAATTTTGTAATGGGATAAGCCCTAATATCAATGTATAAATATGTATGGGTTTTGGGTAGAAAGGGGAAATTGGAGTCAAAGATAAGAGTGATATCGAAGGATCTAAGTGTGCACTGTATGTGCGAATGACTAGGGAATTTTGTGTAGAACTGATGTATATTATTTGAGCACAGTGCGCACATGTTATTAGGATTGAATATGAATGAATAATATAAGAATCCATCCATTGTGGACATAGCCTAGTTTTGGGTGAACCACGTTAAATCTCTCTGTTATGTTGTGTTTCTTTTATGTTCTGTTTGGTGCACAAATGTAATAGGTGCTTATGGGATAATATGAATATGTCTATGTTGGTTCCGTGCACATGTTGAATTATTAAGTAAGATGAACCTGTCATACATTATTATGTTGTTATGGTTTTGTGCACAATGTATATTATCGCATGAATAGAGGAGTTGAGTTTGAACACAATGAGACTTTGTTTGATTATCGATCATTAATTTATACTGTTAACAAACAAGAGACAACCTACTGATAATCAAAGTAGATATCAAGTCACCGAGTACATTATTACAAGTGTGAATAAAGGTGTTGAGGTCAAACACTTGAAGAATCAATCGATCAGGAGACATTGACGTATTCCCAACTGTCGATGGCAGGAGAACCTTCCACTGTTGGTTGCCAGCCTCTAGTTACTCATAGGACTCTAGGCCTCATTTCCACAATAGATGAGTTGAAGTTGATGGAAGGAGACCCACTGAAAGGAGAGCATTAAGGAATCTCTCATCAGTCAACATGAGGTACAAATAAATAACTTGATGATTTGGAGGAACTTGGATGAAGAGGATGTTCACGAACCAACAAACCTATGCATCTTTCACATGCACCAACTGCAAGTAGTGCACGAAAAATACCCTCTGAATAGAAACCAATAAGAAATACTGGAAACAAAGGCGAGGAAACCATCGATAAGGCTAATGGAATCCAAGAAAGTGCATGAATCCCAATGTGTGAATATATTTCTTATTGTTGAACATAAGGGAAACTCCCCAGTCAATGACCAATAAGGAGATGTTGACTATTAGGTTAAAGGTTACCTACCTATAAGGAAAGTAGGACCGAGGTACATGGTAGGACTACAACTTCATGTAACTCTGAGACACACTAAGGGTTTGGCTGACATGCAAAGTCAAGAATTATGATAAATGGTCGACACAGTCTTATAGACATCCTTTGAACAAGAGAATGAGACATATGGAGGACTCTGATAGCATAGACTTGATGATTAAACTTTGTGATGCAAGAGTCATCAATCAAAATCTCCATAGGGAGTGGAAGAATAACCAATCGGAGGAGTAAACTATATGCAACGATCTTAACTTCCTAAGGTCATGATAAACCCAAAATTTGGATGACAGGTGGACTTAAAAGTTTGTTCTCTATTCAAAGGCGACATGACTACTGCCAATATAAGATAATATTATTTTCCCACCCTTATTTTTTTTTTTTCATAGGAAAATGAATGTTATGATACAGAGGAGGAAATGAGTGTTGTGAATAAGAAACTAACTCCAAAATTGGAACATACCTATGTTCAATGAAAGGAAGTGCACGAAGGGCATGGACACTCGGGGGAATGTTTCCTCTTAGGGTACAAGGTCTCAAGCTACAAAGGATATAAAAAAAGCTTTGCTTGGCTACTGATGAAAATTGATGAGGTAATAGGCTTGTAATGAGAAAGTGGGAACTAACAATAGGCTCAATACTAGAAGCAGGAGGATGAAATGCAATTACAACTTAACTCCAATGAATTTCCTTTTTCATAAATTTACTACCCTAAGCCCAAAAAAGTATTAAAAAATACCTAGGAAAACTCTTCTAGCCAATGTTGACTAGAGTGTTCCTTTTTCTAAATTAGTCTACTTGGTCCAAAAAAGGGTTAAATTTACACCAAATAGATGTCCTTTCAAATCCATTTAATGAGTGTGAAAGAGACAAGTTCACTTGGCAATATTTTCACTTTTTAGAGAGTCAGAAAATAGCTTAAAGAAGACTTGAGGATGTTGTTCTAAGCAACATATTATGGGGGAGGCCAAGTCTCCCATGAATAACTCCTGTCAAAATATAGAAACACACTGGTAGTTGACACAAGCTTGGTAGAACCCAAAGCTTTCCAAGATAAGGAGAATATAATTCTTGCAGAGGATCCTTGCAGAGAGGGAAGCTGAGGCTCTAAAATATCATTCCAATCAAAGGAAACCATCCTAAGACTTGGAGGGAGTGTACTCGGAGATAGTGGAATTCTCCCTTATTCATAAGGTATAGAGATATAAATTCTAAGGACATGATTGGAAGATGCATCACCCCCCAAAAGAAGAGTGGGATTGGTCGAATATTTCATAAGCAATGTCACTTCCTTATACTTTTCACTCTCTAAGAGAAGAGTGGGATCGACCGAAGATTGCATAGACATGACCACTTCTTCAACCGTTGGTTGAAAAGGATGCAAGATAACATGATCAAGATATGCATCACTCCCAAAAATAAGAGTGATGTTGGTCAAAGATTGCATCGACACAACCATTAGTTGAACGGGATGTGAGACAACATGGTAAAAGGATGCATCACCCCTCAAAAGAAGAGGGGTGTCAGCTAAATATTCCATCAGCATGACTATTCTATCAACCAAAAAAGGATTAGAATGTTTGGAAACCAAAGACGACTCCAAACCCGAAGGGTTACCAGATAAGGACCTCGCTTCTCGTACCACCACAATAGCAGGGCACAAACTAGTAAGGTGATATCCTTTGAAAATCATACAAAAGAACTTGGTCTTACCTCCTATACGTTGAGGCTTTTCAATCGTATGAATGCTCCCAGCATGACTTGCAGTGGCTAGTGACACTCTCCCAACATGACTTGCAAAGGCTAGTAGTTGATATTCAACATGACTTGCATAGGTTGTTGACGAACCTCCAACATGACTATTAGAGGTTGGTGATGAATCCCCAACATGACTAGTAGATCTTGGTGATGAATCCCCAACATGACTAATAAAGGTTGGTGATGTTTTTGCAGTGTGACTAGCAATGACTAGATTTGTTCTCCCAACATGACATGCAACAATTGGTTGCTAGTATTCAACATGACTTGCAGAGGTTGTTGACCTATCTTCAACATGAATAGAAGAGGTTGGTGATATAATTCCAGTATGAATCACAATGAATGGACTTGTGATTCCAGCATGACTTGCAGTGGTTGTTTGCAACATTTCAAACCAAGGTTTTGGGAAATACTGATTTTGAGAGATTGCAGGCTAAGAAGGGTTATGGTATACACCATGGCCCTATCCAACAAGTTGGTATCCTTCTCCAAACTTATTCATAAAGTTTTTTAAGGGCATATCACCGAGGAATCCACTTGTGAAGAGAAAGTGACATGACAAGGGTTACTCGGGTGAGGATATATGTTTCGCCCAGATGAAGGAACTCCATGAAATGGGTTTCCCATACTATAAAACCAACTCCCTCTTGGTGGAAATTCGGAGGATAGGGGTGGATTCATCATACCAAACGTGTTGGTCAGAATTAGTGTGGAGGAGGAAGGTGGAAAGGATGGAATATAAGAAGTGTCTTGTCCGCCCGGTTGAGTATTCCATCCAGGAGAATTAATACTAGGATTAGACCCAGGAGGAAAAGGATGCTTGCTTCCATACATAAGATTCATTTGGGTAATATGATCTCCACCAAATGAGAGTGGAATATGCGAAGCAACCATGCCCCTAGGTCCAATACTAGGATTTGCATTATTTTTTGGAATGGAAGATGAAATCTGCGATGTCATATTCAAAATACCAAAAGAGAAAGGATTGGAGACTAAAGGAATGGACTGAGTATTGTATCTAGGCGTACCAAAAATATACCCAAAATGGTTCGCTACTATGGGTTGAGTAGCAACCACAGGACAAATAGGAGTGATGATGGGAACCTCCGACACTACAACCATAGTGGTTGAAGGATTCGAAGGACTCCCATAAACTACAAAAGGTATAGGAGTCAAGGGACTCCCAATGTCTTTCTAACTCGACTCAGTAATCATACTTGTATAATTACAAGTCTGGTAGGTGGAGGTGTGTGTACCACGTTTGATAACATTACTCCTTTTAGAAGGAAAATACTCAAGATGTGGTAGTAAATTTAACAAATGGCAAGAAAAAGGATAAGAAATTTAGATACAAAGTAAAAAAATAGGTTGTCAAGCAATCAGGAGATAAGGAAACTCAAGATAGCAGAGAGAAATTGAAAGAGAAAAACACTCCAAACCCAAAAATAGAAGATTCACTCCCAAGTATGGTCGCCAATTCTATTACAATGAAAATCGCTCTATGGAATGGGGTAAACCACAATAGATGGAATGACTACATAAATCAACTCTAATCCCAAGTATGCTATATAAATGAAAATTCTAACAAGACAAGATAAAGGAGACTACCTTGTCCAGACATTCAATGAAGACCATCGTTGAGAATGCAAATCAAAGATATTTACCTGCAACTTGTCCTCAACAACCAAGATACGCAAGCATATGGTGATAACATATAATGTTATCACATACAATAGCATAATCCATTAACATTCATAACAAATACGCCCATGGAATATTAATTCAAATATTTTCAAGATATTAATTGGATGAGAAAAGAGTATTTCTATCAAAAAATGATCAATGTAAGTGTATAAGTGAAACTTCTGTGTCGGCACATCTCGAAACCGAGAAAATAAGTCCCTTCCAACTAGGCATCCACCACTTCAATCCTCCAGCAAAGGCAAGCTCATAGAAGAGAGACAATAAGGTTCTCCATCAAAGAGGGAAGAGCTTGGAGGCTGAACAATGTGTTCATAATTTCAAGGATAAAGGGATGCAGACTCAATGTGAAGTGAAAATTTCTCTAGAGTATCTTTTCTCTCAAAAGTTGAATTCTCTCCTCCTCCATGACTTGGATATGGCTCAATTTATAGCCTTCAAATGGAACTGAACGACTGAGTCAGAATGTTTCTAGTATATGGAAGGTAAAGGATCATAAATCTCGTGACGTGATATGGAAACCCAACATAATTTTTAATTTTAAGCACCAAACTTGATGTACGTGGGATGTAGTGGTGCAGCCTACGTATGTGCATGATTTCTAACTGGTTGGATGCGTATATGTGGAAAAATATGATTTTTTGGCTCCAAGAAGTACAAATGGGGACTTCAAGTCTGCATAGGGAAATGGAAAGGACTTATGAGCAAGTTGCATGGTGTGAGGAAAAACTTGCCATAACAATGTGTATGCAAAGCCATTGAGAACACGCAGGGTAAATATTGGTACAAAACATAAGCCCAAATTTTTGAACATAGAATACTATTAGAATGATGGAACTGTTGAAAAGATAGAGGAATTACTATGCGAGTACCAATACTTGTTTCCGACCACTTTTTCAAATATGAAATGAATTTCTAGGGAGTTAGGAGAGATGAATGTACCCTTTAAACTAGATTTGAAGCCAGTGAATCATAGGCCACATAGACTGAACCTAGTGTCTAAGAAGAAGGTAAAAGAGAAGACATATAGGATGTTGGAAGATGGAATTATTGAACTCGTTGCATAATCAAAGTGGATCAGTCCAATGGTGGTTTTGATCTGGATTTATTAGAAGAAAAAAATGAAACACGGATCTATAACATTAACACAAAGATACAATGAATAATAATAGAGAACAAGTTAAACTTAACTTCTATTCAATAAATAAATCTATTGAAGCTATAAAATGCAGAAAGAAACAATCTTGCTCTAATGGTGGTAGTTAATCTTTGAGAAGATATGTGGCAGCTATGCACATTCACTTGAGCACATTACAATGAGGCCTCCAAAACATTTTAGCATCAAGAAGTAATCATAAAACCCTATATATCCAAAAACCTACCCATAGGAGATGAAGTGCCAAAAGTCATGTGGGCCCCGATGGCATAAGTTGGTACATAAACTTCCCGGGGTCGTAACTTTTGCATACAATCTCCATTTTAGGCACACAATAACCTATTGGAAAGGTATATCCAAGAACTACATATATTTCCGTCAAACGTTGATTTTCCCAATAGTGTGACTGTGGTGAGCCCAAAAAATGTTGTTTAGGGCCTCAAAACAACCTTAGAAGTTTAGGACCCAAAAAACTAGAAAAAACATGGCCAAGAAGAAAATTGTATGTGTGTTACACATTATTTTGGTCACCCCAGTGATCCATTGACAACATGTGTTCATGTTCCCAAAAATAGCCTTTATTCATGAGGAAAGTGACTAGCTTTCTCTTCTCAAAAACCCTATTAAGGAAGGTTGTCGTAGGCTACACCATACATAGGGTGCGATGATGCCTGATTGTTGCCCACTTCTCTAAATTTGGGTTGCGACGTCTCTGCAGGCTGCTCTACAACTAGGGTGCGATGATGTCAAAATATTAAGAAAAGGTCGAGTTTCACGAAAGTTTTAGAAGATGAGGTGGCATCTGTATGGTTGGGATCTTACTCGCTTCTCTAATTTGGTGGGATCATCCTAATCTCTCCAACCATCTCTCTTTCCCCTATATAAAGAGGGATTTCTCATGGAAAAGGCTAAGGTTGATTTAAGCAAGATTAATGTTGAATAGGCTAAGAATTGGATGAGGATTTATACATTAGTTCATACTTGAGGGCTTCATTTCAGTTTATCAAGTTATTGTGGATATTCTTCATTCAAGGTCGGAGCAAGTGTGTGTGTTGGAGCAAAGGGTCATCGAGAGGGGACCTTGCAACATCAAGGATTTGGTTGTAATCTCCAATTTTATTTTAATATAATACAATGATATGCTTCTTTCCCATAAAACTTGTCTTGTTTTATTGTATGATTCCTTGATGACATCCATAGGTTCTCGTTGAGTATATTATATTTCTTTCACATTGGTTGGCTTGTGTTCCCTTGTAAATTCAATATCACAGGAGCACCAGGGTGGAGCTAGGATGACAACAGCAAGAGGAAGCAATATTTAAACGGTATATTGCCCATATCTTGTTAAATAGTAAACTCAATGGTTAGAGCTTAGGGAAAGTGTCATATTCTATTATGTTTTGTTCCATATCTAGGTGGATCTAAGGAGACCTATTTATGTCTGCATTTATCGATAAGTCCCATAAAAAAATTGGCGACCATACTATTTCATCTCACCACTCCTGCACATGGTCAGTTGTTTTTTTCATACTCTTGAGAACCCCTTCACACCGGTTGAAAACTCGGGGCTCCATACATTCTAGCGCATACTGAAAATATCTCTAAAGAGACATATGGGGAGTTGCACTCCATGCCATGTGTGTGATGGTATATAGGATGCTCCATAGAGGAAAGTCTCGAATGTGTCTTATAGAGACTTTACATTTTATGCTTCTGAGTACCGGGCACACAGTGTGCACTGATATAGTGGTTCATAGGCTCACCCCCACCCCTGCTACATGTAAGTGTGACTTGGGACCCACGATGATATATCCCGGTCAAGAAGTAGATATCCTTGATATCTATCATAAGAATGTGAGAACCCACATGGAACACCTACGCGTTCACATCCCACATGTGAACTAGGTACTCGAGTAATCTCAGTTGGGCCCTCATACCCTGGATTTTGAAAAACTTCAGCAACCCACACTACCGGAGGGCCATTACCATTTCTAGGTCATTCCCAGAAAAGTAGTCTTCTTCCTCGTGTTCTCTCTCATGTTATTCCAACATTTTTACCATGGAAAACCTGCAATGGAACATTAAAGAGATATTAGCATCTTTATCTTCTTCCCTGGATATTTTTTAGCGGCCAATACATCTTAAAAAACTTTTTGAACTGTGCATGTCACAGGCCTAAAAATTTGTGCAATGAGAATTCATCATAGGCTAGCTATAGGGTCTCCTGCGACGACCCTATGTCATCGTAGGGACCGATATAGGGCGCCTGCAATGACCTTCGCGCATAGGTACCCTAAAAAACTTAACTCAAAAGTTTAATTTTAACCAATGAAAAACAAATTTTGATCCACGGAAAGTTGAAAGAGATGAAAATTACTTGTTCTGTGAAGACCATTCACCGAATGATCAGTTGTGCCCTCCACAATCCGCAGTGGAAAATCAAGGTAAATGGGGGGTTTTAGAGCAAAGTTTGGGTGAAATGACAATGGAATAGTGAAATGAAGTTCTTACCCACTTTTATCGACTTTTCACTTTTTCATTGGTATTTTTATATTTTTTTATATATTTTACCTAATCCCTAAAGTCCTAACAACTTTTCAAGTATTGATTTTTTGCAGATGAAAAGTCTAGGAGTGAAAACATTGGAACAAGGATACATTTTTTGGTTTGTTTTTATACATTTGTCACATGTACAGATCCTTTTAGAGTTTTTCAGGAAACACTCTGAGCTTAGTTTTTGTTCTTTCTCATGCTTGTAAATCAATGAGAATGTAACCGAGTATACTTTTATCACTTTTTTGGACTCGTAAAGGTTATACGAAAAAGGAACCCCCTGGAGTTCCCTTTAATCTCTTTTCAGACTCTCTAAACATGAAAAGATTTTAGAGCGATCTTGTTCTTTTCACACTTGTAAAAAGTATTTGAAGAAAGAATCCGATGAGTAGTAGGTTATCACTTTTTCAGTCTTGTCAGATTAACTTATGAAAAAAGAACTGGTGGAGTCCTCTTTAAGTGTTTTTCAGACTCTCTAAACATGAAAAAACCCTAAGATTTCTCTCTTTGGACTCGTTAAACAAACATTGAAAGACCCATATGTGACCGAACCACTCCTTCTTAGGGTTCGTTAAACATACTCTGAGGGACTCATCCGAAGGATGAGCTTACATCAACAAGCATATGTTATCCTCCTCAAGCTTGCATAAAAATAAAGAGGTACTCGCCAAAAATGGTGGGGGGGGAATTTGGGAAATAAATGTGTCTTTGTATCCATGTTAGTGGCTGTAATAGTCACTCTTGAACATGAAACCCCACTTCATCATTGTATCCGGGTTGGGAAATCCATTTGTCTCTCGTTTGACCATCTGCATGTCCATATGTCGGGTCCTCCTTGAATCAATGCTTCCAATACTATTGTCGCATTGTTCATATGTTCTAGAGAAGTCCAACCTCAATAAGCCTTCTATCGAGTCATCCATCTACAATTATAAATCTTCTACCATGTCGGCCTTCCCTGTGTCAGTTTCAAATCACTTCACACTCGGATATACTTCGAATCTATTACTTATTTTGTGTCATTGATGGGGGATACATTAAGGCCCTCCTATGATGAGTCTTTTCCTATCGAATTCAATTCATTATCCAGGAACAAGGCTTAGAAATCATTCAATACCTTAGATCCTGCATGCCTCAATGGTAGGTTTCTTTGCTTTCAACAATGGGTTCACATCATTGACCCATTATTGGAAGATTCCATAAAGTGTTTGAATTCAACTCATTTATTCACATTTGTTTGATTGTGCTGGGGTACCTTGGGATTCATTGACATCAATGGTTATTTCCCTCGCACTTGTTAATTGTTCTCATCATTGACTGGTAATCAAGTGATTTCTACCATGTTTAACTTTAGCACTTGTAATCACATGGTTATATTTGTACTTAGGGATGATGGAAATGAACACCCTAGATCATACCATATCGATCCAGGCTACGACGGAGTATTCCTGATTTGTATTGACACATAGATCCACTTTGTATGTCTCGTGGTTATGTTTGAATTTGAGTCATTTTAGTGCATAGATCCACAGTGTATTCTTGGTGGCTATGACGATTCATAATGACATGGATCCACAATGTATGTTTAGTGGCCATGACTCACTTGACATTTTTTAATCTAAGTATGGGAATGCCTACCTCAGACAATGGTATATTATTATGTTGATGCTTGATTGTTTGCAGGTTCCCAATCGATGTGCTCCTTGTTTCTGACACACATTTTATAAAGTATTTTGGTTGTCACGAGTTTCAGCCTAATACTTTGGGGGGCATTCTGTTGCACATTATTTTGGTCACCCAAGTGATCCATTGACAACATGTGTTCATGTTCCCAAAAAGAGCATTTCTTCATGAGGAAAGTGAATGACTTTATCTTCTAAAAAACCCTATTAAGTAAGGTCGTCGTAGGTTGCACCATACACGGGGTGCAATGATGCCTGATCCTCACCCCCTTCTCTAAAACCGGTTTGTGATGTCTCTGTAAGTTGCTCTACAACTAGGGTGCGATGAGGTAAAAAGACTAAGAAAAGGTCGAGTTTCACGAAAGTTCTAGAAGGGGATCTTCTAGAAGATGAGGTGGAATTCAAATGGTTGGGATCTTACTCACTTCTCTGATTTGGTGGGATCATTCTAATCTCTCCAACCATCTCTCTTTCCCCTATATAAAGAGGGATTTATCATGGAAAAGGCTAAGGTTGATTCAAGCAAGATTAATATTGAATAGGCTAAGAATTGGATGACGAATTCTACTTCAGTTTATACTTGAGGCCTTCATTTTAGTTTATCAAGTCATTGTGGATATTTTTCATTCAAGGTTAGAGAAAGTGTGTGTGTTGGAGAAAAGGGTCATCGAGAGGGGAATTTGTGACATCAAGGGTTTGGTTGTAATCTCCACTTTCATTTTAATATAATATAGTGATATGTTTCCTTCCCATAAAACTTGTCTTGTTTTATTGTATGATTCCTTGATCACATACATAGGTTCTCGTTGAGTATATTATATTTCTTTCACATTGGTTGGATTGTGTTCCCTTGCTGATTCAATATCACAGGAGCACCAGGGTGGAGCTAGGATGACAACAACAAGAGGAAGCGATATTTAAATGATATGTTGTCCATCTCTTGTTAAATAGTAAACTCAATGGTTAGATCTTAGGGAAAGTGTCATATTATGTTTTGTTTTTCTCTATATCTAGGTGGATCTAGGGAGATATATTTATGTCTTTATTTACTGATAAATCCCATAACAAAATTGGTGACCATATTGTTTCATCTCACCACTAATACACTTGGTCAGTTGTTTTTTTCATACTCTTGAGAACCCCTTTACACTAGTTGAAAACTTGGTGCTCCATACATTCTAGCACATACTGAAAATAGATCTAAAGAGCCATATGGGGAGTTATTCTCCCTACCATGTGTATGATGGTATATATGATGGTCCATAGAGGCAAGTCTCGGATGTCTCTTATAGTGAATTTACCGCTATGATTCTGAGTATCAGGCACACAATATGCACTGATATAGTGGTTCATAGGATCTCCCCCACCCTTGCTACCTGTAAGTGTGACTTGGGACCCACAGTGAGATAGCTCAGTCAAGAAGTATATATCCTTGATATCTATCATAAGAATGTGAGCACCCACATGAAATGCCTACTCGTTCACATCCCACATGTGAACTAGGTACTTGAGTAATCTCAGTTGGGCCCTCATACCCTAGATTTTGAAAAACTTCAGCAACCCACACGGTCGGAGGTCCATTACCGTTCCCGGGTCAATCCCAGAAAAGTAGTCTTCCTCCTCGTGTTCTCTCTCATTCCATTCCAACATTTTTACCATGGAAAACCCGCAATGGAACATTAAAGAGAGATTAACATCTTTATATTCTTCCCTGGAGATTTTTTATTGGCCAATACATCTTAAAAAACTTTTTGAACTGTGCACGTTGCATGCCTGGGAATCTATACAATCCAAAGTCATCTCAATCTAGCTATAGGGTCTCCTGCAATGACCCTAGATCATCGCAGGGCCCGATATAGGGCGCCTACAATGACCTCCGTGCATAGGTACCCTCAAAAACTTAACTAAAAAGTTTAATTTTAACAAATGAAAAACAAATTTTGATCCATGGAAAGTTGAAAGAGATGAAAATTACTTGTTCTGTGGAGACCATTCATCGAATGATCAACCATGCCCTCTGCAATCCGTAGTGGAAAATCAAGGTAAATGGGGGGTTTTAGAGCAAAGTTTGGGTGAAATGAAAATGGAATAGTGAAATGAAGTTTTTACCCACTTTTATTGACTTTTTCACTTTTTTATTTGTATTTTTATATTATTTTATATATTTTACCCAAACCCTAAAGTCCTAACAACTTTGCAAGTGTTGATTTTTTGCAGATGAAAAGTCTAGGAGTGAAAACATTGGAACAAGGATACACTTTTGGTCTGTTTTTATACATTTGTCGCATGTATAGATCCTTTTAGAGTTTTTCAGGAAAAACTTTGATCTTAGATTTTGTTCTTTCTCGTGCTCCTAAATCAATGAGAACGTAACTGAGTATACTTTTATCACTTTTTCGGACTCATAAAGGTTATATGAAAAAGGAACCCCCTGGAGTTCCCTTTAATCTATTTTCAGACTCTCTAAACATGAAAATATTGTCGAGCGATCTTGTTATTTTCACGCTTGTAAAAAGTATTTGAAGAAAGCATCTGATAAGTGGTAGGTTATCACTTTTTTGGTCTCGTCATATTAACTTACCAAAAAGGAACTGGTGGAGTCCTCTTTAATTGCTTTTTAGACTCTCTAAACATGAAAACCCCTTAATTTTTCTCTCTTTGGACTCATTAAACAAACATCGAAAGACCCATATGGGACCGAACCACTCCTTCTTAGGGTTCGTTAAACATACTTCGAGGGACTCATACAAAGGATGAGATTACATCAACAAGCATATGTTATCCTCCTCAATATTGCGTAAAAATAAAGAGGTACTCGCCAGAAATGGTGGGGGGGAATTTGGGAAAGAAATGTGTCTTTGTATCCATGTTATTGGTAGTAATAGTCTCTCTTGAACATGGCACCCCCCTTAATCATTGTATCCAGTTTGGGAAATCCATTTGTCTCTCATTTGACCATCTTCATGTCCATATGTCGGGTCCTCCTTGAGTCAATGCTACCAAGACTATTATCGTGTCATTCATATGTTCAAGAGAAGTCCAACCTCAATAAGACTTCTATTGAGTTGGACATCTGCAGTTATAAATATTCTACCATTTTGGCATTCCCTGTGTAAGTTTCAAATCACTTCACACTCTGATGTACTTCGAGTATGTTACTTATTTTGTTTCATTGATGGGGGGTACATTAAGGCCCTCATGTGATGAGTCTTTCCCTATTGACTTCAACTCATTATCCAAGAAAAAGGATTAGAAATCATTCAGTACCTTAGAGCCCGCATGCCTCAATGGAAGGTTTCTTTGCTTTCAACAGTGGGTTCACATCATTGACCCCTTATTCAAAGATTCCATTGAGAGTTTGACTTCAAATAATTTATTCACATTCATTGTGTTAGCACATATATTTGTAAAAGGGTGTTTTCCCTTAAGAATTGACCCCTAGGTGAAAATGCGAGAAAACAGTGCTTAAAAAACCCACCTTTTCATTTTTATCCTAAAGTCTAGATATCGGGCACGTTGTTCTAAGGGGCACATAGATATGGGTGGCCGAGATCTGTGCACTCAAATCTACAGTGCTCAGCCCAAGTTGGACCCCCCTGAGCATTATGTCTTTAGCGAGGGAGGTGGGGGGGCCGACAAGCGATTTACCCGTGCAAGCCCCCCACTACATGGCACCTCTTCATGAACTTGGCCCCCCCCCCCTTCATGTGCATTATCACTTACCACCTACCCCCCCTCGGAGTTAGACCACTTACTTCCCTTGCTCCCTCTAACACCTGTCCTCCACTCACATCCCCCGCGTGCCTATCCCCTTTCCATTTTCACATCTCTTCCTCTCGTCTCCCGAAATGTGTCTCATACTCCCACTCCATGTCACCTCCACCATCATTTTCATGTCCCCCTCCTGACCAATCACACTCCTCTCCCTTCACCACATCACCCCTCCTGCACCTTTACACCTCAGTTCTCATGTACTGGTGCCCACGCTTCCCATTCACCACTCCACCATCTAGATCACTCCACACGGTCCCCGATTATACATTATTCCATGTCGGTTTTCACCTTTCGCCTCACCCACTCACTGTCTCCTTCTTTCACATCCACTTGCCATCTTCCCAGTCAGCATCGAGCAGTGATCCCAGTGGCACATTTTTCAGAGCGCGGCCAACATGTTTTCCAGGTGCCAAGTTGACTTGGGTTGTCTGAATCCCGATGAAGACAGCTAATGAAGCTAAGGAAGGTTGGTGAAACCTTGTCTCACTCCTCAAATGGAAATTCAGAAGGATCGTCAGCTAGTCGACTCTTCTGTAGGTCCCTTATGAAACACAATTGCATCTGACAGAAACTCACGTCTGATAGAAGACTGCATGCATAGTCTGCCAGAGAACATGCAAATGTAAATCCTTGAATGCAAATACTTGAGCACGCCTCTGTTGTTAGTGGAAAATTGTTATGAGTATATAGGGTCCATTTTGATATTTTGTCTAGGTCGATGGTTGGGCTAGGCTCCCTTATTGTAAAGTTTTGATGAAGCTCTTGTTCTTCTGGTTATGTATTTGTAATTGAGACTTCTTGTTTAATGAAAGTCGGTTTCCTTTTCATTTCTCTGTAAAAAATTTGTTTGAACACTCGGGCATGGATGATCCAGTCGAGGGTAGTTATGTTGTTGTGATGTAGGTTTGATCACAGTAGTATCTTGACCAGTTTTAATCAGTTCCCTGTGTTATCTTTTCCCCTCTTACACTAAATGGCTCGGGCATGGATGATCCAGTCGAGTTGTCGTAGTTGCATCGTGATGCAAGTTTGATCATGGTGTTGTTGTGACTATGTTGTTTGGACATGTTTCAGTGTCTGAACTTATGCTTAAGATTTATGTTGGCCCTTGACCATGTTTTGGGAGATCCTTGGTCAAGTTGACCTATTTTGGGACTTCTAAAGCCTATCGAAGATGGAGCGCAAGACGAAGCAGTGATCACAGGATCTCGGCCCCTTTTTGGGTCCTTTTTGGGATTTGGGAATATGTAACGGGAATGGGATGTCGGCCCATGGGTTTACCGATGTTTAAGCCTATTTTGTATGTATAAATAGAAGGCTAGGCAATGTAAGAAGTAGTTTAATAGTGCACAAGTGTTTTGAAAATTAGCTAAGTGATAAGAGTGGTATATGGGTGATCAAGAAGTGTAAGGCTTCGTGCATACTATGTGAGACTTGCAGAGCCAAGTGAAAGTCATTATAAGAGACTATGGATGGTTTTGTGTCGTAACGCAAGGAAGAAGGATCTAGGAATTTGCGCAGATATTTTGTCCTATGTGGAGTAAGGTTTTGAGGCTCTGTGCATGTAACCCATTGAAGAAGATAATAAATAATAAGAGTTGGTGGACGTAGCCCCAGGGTGGGGGTGAACCACATAAATACTGTGTTATTATTCTCTGTTTGATGTTCTGATGTGTTTATGTGTTATGTGCTAAGTGATTTGATATAGATAGATAGATATATTTATGCTTTATGCTTATGATGAATCTGGATTCTAGATCTGACATCTATGAACTTTCTTAGTGCTTGAATTTGCTATATCCAATCTAATTCCTTTGCTAAGTGCTTATATACCTTAGATCAGGGTGAATGTTGCAATGTTATGTTTTCTCTGCGGAGTAGATATTGGTTAGATAATGATGAAATAATGGTGCTAAGTGCTCTATTAAGTGTTATAATCACAGATCTATGTCCCAACTAAGGTTGCAGACACCTGAGTCATGCAACCACCCCTACCTCTACCTTGGGTGAGACTTCATCTGCTTTGCAGGTGTTTTTGAAGGGGTTGGTAGTTAGGGGTTTTTGGGTGTGTTGTTGTAGCATTGAACCCTGGGTCTACTCGTGTGCCAACAAATGGTTTCGTTGTCAGGACCTGAAACTATGATTGTTGGGAACTAAGGAAGAAGAAGCTTTGTGAAAAGATCTTATCTGAAATTGTGAAATCTTTGTGCGTAGATCTATTGCTCTAGTGCGCAATACTCTACTAGTTTGGCAAGTTATGTGCTAAGGAAAAGAAGTCTGATCTGAAGAAAAGAGGTAAGATCTGGAAGTTTTGTGCCCTAAGAAAGGTAAAAGTGAGAATTCTTGATTAAAATAGGTAAGATATGAAAGATCTGTGCTCTGATAAAGGTAAGAATAGTGAAAAAGTTCTAGATCTGAAAGCTTTGTGCTCTATAGAAGTAAGATTAGTGGAAATTTTTGTTTCAAAAGTATGAATCTAGGTATGTTTGATAGATTATGTCCTATCTTGAAAAATAGGGTATTAATAGATGAAATAAGATTTGATATGAGTAGATATGATAAGAATAGTGAAAAATATGTTATACCTATGCATAGAAAGGATATTTGGACTAATAAGTGTATGTAGGATCCTAGAAATATTTTTTTGCAGGTTAGATACCATGATCCTAGTGCGCAGTACAGGAAAGGCTGGGGATCATTAAAATGAAAGAGAGGATTAACCCTTTGTTACAGTTGCAGAAAACCCAAGAATCTTGTTAAGGAATGCCCTGGGAGAAGACCTAGTTGTCTTTGTTGTAAAGCTATGGACCATGAAGTATTGGATTGTCCTAGAATGATTGCTAAGCTTGAAGGAATGAACATGAGACAAGAAAACCCTAAGGAAGATCCAAAAACTAATATTATGACAGAATCCTAGAAAGAATTAAAGACTATATTACTGCAAATAAAAGAAACCTCGAATGACCATCGACTTGTCAACTTATCAGAGATATTCATAGAAAAAGAATGCCTTGAAGCAAGATAGGAGACCTCGACATTGACTGTGTTCTGGATGAGGAAACACAAGTAAATATCATGACAAAGAGAACGTGGGAAGCTATAGGGAAGCCTGCTATGATTCCTTCACTAGGAGGAATAGGACTATTCAAAGGAAAGTTGATAAACCAATGTGGAAATCTCACCCGGATACCTATGAATGCCAATGGAACTTCAACAGAGGAAGATTTTGAGATTATTAAATTTATCGAAAATAGTGCCCCATTTACCATGCTACTAGGAAAATGTTGGATTAAAAGAGATCAGGCCAGAAGATAAGAAGAAGAGGAAGTTTTAGAACAGAAGAAGCAAGAGTTAAAAGAATTCATGACAGAAGGATCACACACTTGATTGAAGAATAGAAGAATAGATCAAAGCCATTTAACACCAGAGTCTCGAATGTCGAAGTTGCAATAACACTAGAAGAACCACTAAAGATTGAAGTGCCTATTCCAGAAGAAGAAGAAGGGTTACCCTTGAATCTTAGGAAAGAATCTCAACAACGTGAAGTAACTATGCCAAAAGAAGCTAAGGATCAGAATGGAAAAAGGGACACCGAGATGAAGCTCACTGGGAAGAAGGATAGAAATATAAGTAAGAAGTGATATAATATCAACAAGTTGCAGAAGGTTCCAGAGGAAACCTCGCAAAATAAAAATTTGCAAAATTGGAGCTTCGTCGGGATATCAAAACAACGACGCATGGAACTTCACCATAGCAAATAAATATAGACATTGGGGACATTATAACGTTAGATCAATGCTCCAAATGGATAGAAATACATTTATGGATAGCCAAATCGCCATCCGACCATTGGGACCATGCCATAATGGACAAAACAAGGTTAATGAAGGTTGCATACCCATTGCAAGCGGCCTGTTGCCGAGTTACCTATTTATCCCATCACGCCACGCACCGAGAACACTTTTTCCAATTGAGAATTTGAGCCCACAGGCTAAGTCGAGTTTATACAGTGATCAGCGTGCTCTTTCTCTCTATCTCATTATTGTATCTGAGTTATCCCTTGAACTTGAGATTGTTAACCCCGAGCATGTATGTTGAACAAGTTGAGCGTTGCAGAGAAAGTTGTTGAAGATGTTTTGATCAACCTCATGACTGAAAGAGTCATGTCGATGTCTACAGGTATACAAGCATCGTCGATGAGAGGACTACCATCCTCTTCATCCACTACTTGCAGAGCCCGACCATCACGGTCATTTGATGAAAAGCGAACCAAGAACAGGGATGATCTAGCAAATGCTAAATTGATTCTGACCATATTACCCACCTATCTACCACCTCTAAGCAGTGCAATAAATCAATATAGCGTACCTAGAGATTTTGAGTATGCCTTGGTCATTGCATACCTCCCAAAGGGGATACGCGCAGTTAGAGTAGACCAAGATAAGATTGCAGAATTGAAGTTTAGCGACTTCAACCTTGGAGATCGCAAAGTTTATAACATGCTTGCCCCACGTAAGTACCTAACCTGAACTAAGGGGAAGAATTCAAATATATCCCCCAGTCATGGACCCATAACCTTGTGCAGTCCACCCTACTCAATGTCATGAAGATTCCTCACTTCAGACGACACCAGGAGATGAATGCATGTGTCAAATTACTGATGTCTTGTCACCATGGAGGTTATTTTTGGCTAAACCGTCATATAACAGTTGATCTGACACTGATCAATCGGATCATGGGGTTAAGTATGTAAGGACCTGATCCACAAGAGTTTTACCCTGGAAAATCCATGGATCACGCTCTAGCACAGTGGATCAAAGACACTTATGGTGATTTCAAGAAGGGCATGTGAGGCTACAATGTAGATTCTATCTAGAGTGGTGCAATGTGCCTCGCCTGTTAATTGATTGCAGGGAAGTTAGTATGAAAGAACCGACCTACCCAAGTCATTGGTTTTGTATTCGACCTCGTAGGGAAGTACATAGAAAAACTTCAGATGAACTGGGTGAAGTACCCGGTGAACCAATTAGAACTCGATTGCATAGAAGCCTAGGATCAAGGGTACGAATTTCATTTCAGCTAGATATTGATCATGATTTCTTGTATTTCCTAAGAGATGCAGGAAGGTGCAACCTTCCTGGACATTGAGCCTTTCGAACCATTGGCCATGAAGTTCAGTACACTATGGTACTCAAGCGATATGAATAAACAGTTGCAGTCCAATGCTGTTTTTCATACCTATTACAACCAGGTGAAGAAAACCATCCAAACTGAGCCTTGCATCACTCCGAACACTCTACACCGGTTCAGGCCCTTGATGAAGTTTAGTGTAGATGCACATTTTATTTACATCACAACGTGTGCTGATGAACACAAGAAATAGCTCCAATCCTACTATAAGCTAACAGAGGAGGACTTGGAGGAGATCACCAAGGACTGGTCGGCAGACCTCCTCATTCCAGCATACCCTACAAATATATCCAACATCGACAGCCCATAAATTGCATAGGATACACCCGAACCTAGAAGGACAAAGAAAACTGAAGAGGTTCAGGATTTAGACAGTGCATCCATGAAGACTGCTTCCATATCACTAGAGAAAGGAGGTGATGGTGAAGAGTTGAATGCCAAAGAGGTTGAATAGCAGCAGGGTCATAAGGTTGATCCCCTGAAGAAGAGGAAAGGTTTGCCTATGAAACCTTCCTCCTGAAAGAAATCGAAGGCCACCATGACCAAGATGTAGACCATCCTCACGTCTGATGACTTCGACTTCATCGTAGCATCCCTGAACGATGCTTCACTAGAAATAACAGAAAAACAAGAAGCAAATAAAGAGGATATGTATGATCGAATCGAGACTGAACTCCAAGGGGTACAGTAGGCCCTATAGTCCAGCCACGCAGTCTCCACTATGCCAGGGGAACCGGAATTGGGAGATGAGCCAGCTCAACTCCACCACCTAGTTGATACATTTAGATATCATCTTTGACGAGCACAGGAAGAAAAATCACAAGCCACCCAGGCTTTGACACAAGTACAAGGAGTACTAGTAGAGCAACGCAATGTTGGAGAATGGGAAAATATTTCTCTCCAAGTGAACTTTGATGTAGAAAAAGAAAAGATACAGCAAGAAAAGGAACAATTTCTCACAGAGCAACTGGAAGTAAAGGAAATGATCAACAGAGCACTTCTCTCTGTGACATTCATAGAAGTAAAGGTTGAAGAGTGAGTTCCACAGCAAGTAGCGCAACTTGAAGAAGTGATCTAGAAACTACAATAATGCATAGCATATTTGGAGCTATGCACTGTACCCAAGACCCCTCAAGATGTAAGAGACCAAAGGGAAGAAACCATCAGGAGCACAGTTGAAAGGCTCAAGGATCTTACCCTGGAATGTAAGAATATCATTGATCACAGTGCATTGACATATGAACGACTCATTGAGAGTCCAGAATTAAGAGCACTAGAGTCATAACTCCAAGAGGTGAAGTATCAAGCCGAAAAGATACAGGTGCAGTTGAAGTCCCTGTCAGTTGTGGAAATAATGAAGCACTCCCAAGAGAAATGCACTACACAACAACAAATCCATACTATCCAGAGCAGAGTTATGGAGATAACTCAGAAAATCCAACCTGTGCAAGATAAGGCCTATCAGTTGTTTACAGAGGTATAAAGCCAAGGATCAAATCTAGAGCAAGTTGTCACTAAAGAAGAACAACATTTAGAGGGACCTATTAATGATGCAGTCATCCATGAGTTCACTGAAAAGGAGGTTGTAGAACAGCAGCAGGTCGAAGCAGCTCGAGCCAAGCTTGAGGCATTCGAAGCAGAACTAGTCATACTAGAGTGACTCGAGACGAGTCATAGGTGAGTGTTGGGGGCATGTTGGCCCTTGACCAAGTTTTGGGAGATCCTTGGTCAAGTTGACCTATTTTGGGACTTCGACAGCCTATCGAAGACGAAGCGCAAGACGAAGCAGAGATCGCAGAATCTCGACCCCTTTTTGGGTCCTTTTTTGGATTTGGGAATATGTAATGTGAATGGGATGCCGACCCATGGGTTTACCCATGTTTAGGCCTATTTTGTATGTATAAATAGAAGGATATGCACTTTAAGAAGTAGTTGAATAGTGTGCAAGTGTTGTGCAAATTGGCTAAGTGCTAAGAGTGGAATCTGTGTGATCAAGAATTGTAAGGCTTCGTGCATACTGTGTGAGATTTATAAAGCCAAGTGAAAGTCATTGTAAGAGGATGTGGAGGGCTTTGTACTGTAACGCAAGGAAGAAGGATCTAGCAAGCTACACAGATATTTTGTCCTATGCAGAGTAAGGTTTTGAGGCTCTGTGCATGTAACCCATTGAAGAAGCTAATAAAGAATAAGAGTTGGTGGACGTAGCCCCAGGGTGGGGGTGAACCACGTAAATATTGTGTTATTCTGCTCTGTGCGATGTTCTGATGTGTTTACGTGTTATGTGCTAAGTGCTTTGATATAGATAGATAGATTTGTTTATGCTTTGTGCTTATGATGAATCTGGATGCTAGATTTGACATCTGTGAACTTGCTTAGTGCTTGAATATGCTAGATCTATCTAATTCCTTTTCTAAGTTCTTATATACCTTAGATCAAGGTGAATGTTGTGATGCTCCTTTTGCTCTATGGAGTAGATGTTGGTTAGATAATGATGAAATAACGGTGCTAAGTGCTCTATTAAGTGTTATAATCACGGATCTGTGTCCCAGCTAAGGTTGCAGACACCTAAGTCCTGTAACCACCCCTACCTCTACCTCAGGTGAGACTTCATCTTATTCACAGGTGTTGCCAAAAGGGTCAGTAGTTAGGGTTTTTTTGGTGTGTTGTTGTAGGGTTGAACCCTGGGTCTACCCCTGTGCCAACAAGTTATCCTGAATCTGAGTTTGTCTTCTCCAAGTTACTGGAAGGACTGATGCCCATAGAAGTCTTGCTGATATTTCTCACTAAGTCTTCCCTCTTCTCACACCTAAGCTCAACTTACTGACTGAAGTTCATCAATACCTCATTTGCCTATGCATACTAGTTCGGTTTTCCAAGTTAAAGCGATATCATCTTGAGTATGCACCCATTCAACCCCCCTTAAATTTAATCATTGTGACATACAAATGGATGGGTACTAGGCTTACCTCCCCTACAATGAAGAGGTGAATTCTAGTGCTAACATTTTTGGCGTCGTTGTCAGGGACGGATTGAAGAAATTTCCCCAGGATTGGACAACAAAGAGCCTTTGATTTTGAAGTTTCATCAGATATCAAAACCATTGAATATTGCATCTTGCACTTGGAAACTCCACTGTTCTGAGTCCATTGTTTCTGTTGTGGTTGCCTCTGGCTACACCTGAACCTAACCCAGAGAAGATTATTAAAAAAAGGAAAGATTTCTCATGAAGGTTTTGCTATTTTCCCAGATTGAAAAGATCCCTAGGAGAATGATAATGATCAGATATGGTATTTGATGGTGAAAAAATACCAGACACATTCATACTGCATATCATTCACCTAGCGAATCCATGATTAAAGGATCCAATGGAGACTCCACCTTTTTGAAATGGAAAAAATATTGGCTCAGAGGTTTGATTTCTATGATTTTTCAAATATAGTTGGTTTCCATAACCCACTACCTAGTAGAGACGAATGGGAATGTAGCCTTCCCAAATTTCAAGGAAAGGATGGGGAGGTACCAGCTGAACACTTGCTATGTTTTCATGATTTTATTCATCAACTTCATATTGTGCATGAAGATGTTCACATCAAACTTTTCAGATATTCATTGAAAGGAGATACTCTTTATTGGTGTCGATCTCTTCGCATTGCAAACATCATCTCTTTGCATAGTTTTCATGCAGCTTTCCATTCGTTTTATAAATATTATTTTCCAGTTGAGTTTCTTCATGAAAACTGTTGTGATGAGTTTTCCTTGTTTTATGAAGATTATGCTAGTCATGAAAACCATATGTGTGATGAATCTTTTACTGCAGAGGAAAGCATTTGCTATGAATATCTAGAGGTGTTGGTTGATATTTATTATGACAGTTGTAGAACATAAACATCTGGCATCATTTCAGATATATCTGTTCTTCTAGATGTTCATAAATACCAACATGTCTCTCTTGAAAATTCTGATGTCAAAGAGAAAATGTTTTCTGCAGTAGATATTTCTCCTGGATATGGGGCTGAGATAGATGTTGGTTGTTTCTTTGGTAAAGAAAATACCGAGGATATCTTTGTCTATGAAACAAAAAAATTTGGCAACCCTGCTTGTGAGGAAGAAGTTGTTGCAGATACTGACTGAGAACAACCCATCTTTGATGAATATCCTGGGCCTGCAGAAGACCAAGAGCACAACTTTTTCATGGTTCCTGTGTATGATTATTATGACTTTTATCCTTGGGATAGCCATGAAGAAGAGGAGGGAGAGACAAATAAGTAGTTTATATCCTTCCTTGAACTGGTAAGTGAGCAACCATCACCTGGGAGCAGTCATCTTGCATCATCCTTTCACGCACCTATGCTTACTAGAGACATTCAGCCATGTGTGAGCAGTTGTAAGACAAAGCAAGTTTTTTTTCACCAGCCCAATGGATTTTGTCACTTGTTCTATGAGCCTGTAAGTGAATACATGGAGTTGCATTTCCTTCATGTTTTGAATTTTCCCAACTTTATATTGACTTCATCATTAGGAAAGATAAAGGATGTAATCATTTTTCTATCACGGTTGCATCATTATGTATCAATCACTGACAGAGCCAATGGCCTTCCAATTAGGAGGTTACTTGAATGGCTATGGTGGAAGTTCGCTTTCACCTAGCACTGTGTAAAAGGTCAATTAGTCTAGGAGTGTACATAAATAAGCTCCTTCTAGAGCAGGTGTTTTTTCTTTCATTTTTAGAATAGTATGCTTTTCATCTTGTATTCCTTAAAAGGATGTTTTGTGAGCATGACTGCATAACCAAGCACTAAGGCACTGAAGTTGTGAAAGGAGTTCTTAGAGCCTCGAGGGGAGGACTCTATCCCCCATGGAACCTAATGTTAGCACATATATTGGTAAAAGGGTATTTTCTATTAGGAATTGACCCCTGGGTGAAAATGAGAGAAAAGGGGGCTTAAAAAACCCACGTTTTCCTTTTTATTCTAAAGTATAGTGCCCGGGTGCATTGTACTAAGGGGTGCATAAATATGGGTTCCCAATATCTGCGTGCTCATATCTATGGCACTCAGGCCAAGTCGGACCCCGCCAATCATTCTTCCTTT
>JZKD02S0155787.1:638715-667046 GCA_000966675.3 Picea glauca | reverse complement strand
ATACTCTCGATACCTCCATCATATTCACACCTCCTCTCACTTTGACATATGTCTTCACACGTCATCTACCCTCGCATCCATTCATCCTATCTCTTGATTGGATGCTCGCCTCCACATCTCCCCTCATGCCTGATGCGCTGAAATCCATTCCAGTGAAGCTATTTCACAAGTACAAATGGAATCTGACGGGGTCAATACAGAGTGTGCTTGGCTTCTGAAATCTCAGCCATGGACAGAGAGTTAAATCTCAGTCACAGGTCTACGCAGATTAGTCTCAGAAATACTTCAGCAAACTCTGCTTATGGATCTAGTTATCTCTAGTGGCCTCCAACGGCTCGCAGACATGTCATCATTCAACACAGAGCTCTGCTTTGTCACTCCGAGTCCTATTTTCGACCACTCAGTTCCTCCAACACATGCATCAGTTATGTCGCAGAGACAGTAGTAGTTTTATTTGATTAATTCCATCATTTTCCTAGATTATATGAAAGAGTGGTCTTCTATGTGTGATAAGAACCACTCTTGATGATTAAGTCCAGTATCTTAGTAAAGTTAATTATTTGATTTATGAACAATTCCCTAAATTTAGGACTCAGTCCCCTAAGGACGAGAACCTCTACAACTCTTTTAAATAGTTAGTTTTTGGATATTGTAAGGGTCAGATTTTTTGAGGAGAGAATAGAAATACAACAAATTGGTTGGACTCATTTTATGCATGGATTAAATCTCTCTACCTGGTGAACATATTCTTGATTACAATGTTTCATTCAACACTTCATGTGTTTTCATTCTTATCTTCAATACAGATTTTTTATTTGTGCAATGTACATTTCATTTCCTTTCAGTTATTGTATGACTTATTTTTACTGATATGCAACCTATCAAATAGCTAATGCTTTGGTGAAGATTTGTTTTCAGCAACATGTGGGAGTTATTGTGTTTTGATACATGTTTGATGTCTTGAAATGATATTTTAACTATTGAACTTCTTGCAACAGATTATTCATTGAGTAGTTTTTTGTTTCCCTTTGTTTAATATTATTTCACTGGTTTGTCATTAGTGTCCCATCAGCCAAGGAGGGCCCTCATCCATATCGTTCTTCCAACCCAACCTTGCCTTTGTCTTGATAGAATAACCCTCTGACCAACCAACAAAAATTTAAAAGAAACAGTCATTCTAAACCGATAGGTGGCCTAGATTTTCCCTTTAGCAGTCAGGTGCAGACCTTAGGACCAACACTACCAAAGCAGGGAGACGAGGTTCCCCAAAATCTAAATCAAATGTGATGAGTCTAGTATCAACAGGGTCAGCTTCCCCCAAGGTGGAAAGAAAGGATTTTTGTTGAGTTGGACAGGTTTGGAGGACCTCCAATACCAACATGGCTACAGGACATTGCACCAAGTCATCGACCATATTGTAATTGTGTATCACCCTAGCCTAAGGGTTGTTGACATTTCGTCGTAATGGGATGTGAAGGATACAAATGGGGGGTTCAATGTTAGGGCATGTAATCATTAACGATTGTCTGATTATAGCTATAGCTAATTCCGAAGTGGTGGCAGTAGATTCAGGGGGTACGTTGTATTGATTACTACGCGTTTGCAAAAGAAGTTACTCTTCACTGGTTAGGAGGATATTGCGATATGCCAGATTTCTAGGGAGTTGATACTGTCCCATTTTTGGTGGGGAAAGATGCATCTCTTGTTACACCTTGGTGTGTAATAGGGTTTTTCAACAAAGCCATGGGTGGTTTTTGAAAATATTTTTGTGGGGCCTACTGAGGGGTAGGCGGCGCTAGAGGATGTGGCGCGTTTATGGAGTCTTTCATCTATTTGAAGTCAGAAAGTTGGGGGAAATGGTGAGTATAATGGCCATTCTCACTGCAAAGAGCACAAGGGAAGTTCATCCGAATGTTTTTGTTGTTGTTACTCCCTAGGCATTTGTTATTATTTCCCCCTTGGGGGTTATGGTTACCCTGGTTCTGGTTTCCCTCAGTAGGTTGGTTTTGTTGGGGGTTATTTCCCCCTGGTTCTGGGTTATTATTGTTTCAAATTTTTCCTTTATTTTTGGCATTATTCGGCTGATGAGCCATATTTTTCATATTCAATTGTTCAAAGTTTTGAACTTGCTAAATGGGGCAGGGATGAAAAAAATTTCCTCGGCGTGTGGTTGTCCTTATGGAGGAGCAAGTGACTGTGGAGGACCACGAAATGGAAAGTATGAATTATTTTGTGGCAATTATCTATAGGCTGCATAGGAAGGCATAGTGCTTTCACTAGTGCCCAGGTTATAGGCTGAGGTAGAGGGGGTACCTGAACTTGGTTGAGAGGTTGGGTGCATCATGGGTGTCGACAAGAGTCCACTCATGGGTGGAGGGGGGGGCATAGGATATGGTTGTTGGTAAGGTGGATGAGGGTAGTAAGATGAACCTCCATACATCGAAAGATATTGGGGTGTACCATACATGGGTGGTGGTTGGATGTATGGATTATGGTGTGTTGTGGTACCGACTAATCCATCCACTGCATGAGACATTCTAGGTTTTTCCTGGCCGAATGGTATGAGTCTCGGGGTGTTAGGTAGTAGTATGTATAAGTAACCTCACTGAGCATAAATGAGGTCACATTGTTGAGCCTTGTTGATGGCTTCCTCTTTAGTTTGGGAGAAGGTGGAGGCCACATCTTTGGAAAGGATAGAGATGAGTGATCTGAGAAACCAATCGAGGCATTGTTCTTTGGTGGTTTATGCTTTGAATAAACTACATCGTCGACGCCTTTTGTGAATGTGGTCGGAAATATGTGTGGTTGAGGTTTGTTTAAAATCAGAGAGAAGTTCTATACCATTTTCATGATGAACTGGTAGTTGAAAGAAGGTCAAAAATGTTTTGGCCAAGGATTCAAAAGTCACATGGGACCCTGATTTTCCATCCACATACAATTTGGTTGATGGACCAGTGAGTGTGCATTGAAATAGCCTTAAATGGACGAAGACATCCATGATGTTGTTTGAAGACCACCATAAGTGGAAGGTCATGATATGGTTGGTGGGATCTTCCCCCAGTTTTCCTTCAAACTTGGGAATGTATGAAGGTAGTTTGGTAGGCATATTAGGCCATGTGGGGTCATGCAATATAGGGTCATTCATGAGTTTACTCAAATCATGAATGTTGAGGGATGCCAAATATGGCATGTGGAGTGGCGATAGAGGATTGGTTCTAGCCATGGTGTGAGAAGGTAGTGGACCTCACCCTTGAGGGGGATTTGGTGGGGTTGTACTTCTCCCTTGAGAGGAAGTTTTCCCCCTGTCTCTTTGTGAAGGAGAGATAGTAGATGGATGGCCTTGGGAAGTGGACCCAAGTAAGTTGGAACCAAGAAAATTTGATCTCAAAATAGTGGCACTCACAAGGGTGTGAAACGGTTGAGATAGTGAGTTGGCAAGAATAGGAACTCCTCCTAGGATAGGAGGGAGATTTTGCAAGCATTTGGAATAACGAGGATTCTTTGGGTCCCCTATGATGTCCGACCAAAAAAGTGAATGTGTGCAAATGGTGATGAGAGCAATAAATGAACAAGAGACTTGTATAATATGGACCTTCACAATATATCTCACAATCACATGTAATCAAATGAGCATCATACATAAATAAATTTTGACAAGAAGCATACATGTGGGTAGGTGGATTTTGTCTGTGTGGAAGAAAAAAGAAAACAAATGATCGTATCTTATAAAGATATAATTTCCTTCCTCTCAAATAGCACTAGACCTTCCAATAACACTCAATAGTGGGGTCTGAAGCCACCATAAGAGGAACTATTGAAGGATGAATTAATCAGTTATAATGAGGGGTAGAGGATGCATATCCCGAAAGAGATGGTGATATTTCCCAATAGCCACACAAAATCTTATCAAGGTGCAATTGCAACCCACAATTGCCACCTGGGTAGATGTCCTAAAATTTGGCCACTAGGTACCTCGGTCAAAGTGCGACATTTAGATTTTCAGCCTCAAAAATGGGTCACAGGCTGGATCCCTTCCAAGAGTTGGGTGACTCAAGGGGGGATGCAAAGAAAAACCAGACCTCGACCTTCAACTCTTCACAGGTATCTCCCTACCTTATGGTGTTAGGAACACTTGACTTGGAGGATTTTAAAGTTCCATATTTGTCAACTTCTAATGTTTGAAGATGTGAGAACCAGATAACGGGGGGTTATTTGGATGCCTACCCCTGAGATCCTACCTAAACTAAAAATTTTCTTTTGGCACCCCCTGTGGAGGAAAACTTAGTGAATTTTTAGAAAAAATGTAGATGTGGTTGTTTGAGAGATTGGGGGTGTGAACCAATCTCGTTCGAATTAAGTGGTGTGGATAATTTCTTCAAGAAATAGTGGGACGTTTCATAATCCCTATGGAGGAGACTTACTTCAACCTCCACAATTCGAGAGGAAATTATGTGAATGAAGAGTGACTTTGTGTGAGAGCAAGTGAACAAATGTGTCAAATTTTAATAAGTTAGGTGTAACCTTGAAACATGTGGACTTCATGTGGTCCTTACAAATCTTGATTACCTATCTTACTAGATGTCATTGGTACAACCTTGTGGAATTTTAAAGTCCCTAGAGAACTAGCATGTAGACATATGGTTCCTTACCAATCCTTTAAACTCCCTAATGTGATTTAATCTAATAAATATTCAAAAAACTATCCTAGATTGCAAGCATGTGGGAATGTATGGGCCCGTTACTGTAATATTTAAGCTCCCTTAGTGTTGTAAACTCATAAAGTAGCTTCAAAACTATCATAACTTTGCAACATGGGTGCATGTATGGACCCTTACAAATTTAAGATGATTGAAAAGAAACTAAGAGGAGCCCTAGGGGGCATTTTTCCTCTCCTAAATATTTTAAGGGAGATGAAATGTTCCCTTAATAACTTTATTGATTCTCAAGATCACTCTATGGTGTGAGAGAAGAGAATACTCAATGATTAAAATTTGATTTATGGTCCCACTGAAACTATTTGTATATGTGATAGTAAAGGATCTCAACTTAAATTTTATAATCAAAACAAGCCATCCATGTGGAAAATCAAAGAAAAAGAGGAGAAATATGGTTCTTTTTAACCCCCTAAGTGCCTATGTTTTGACTAACCCTTCATGTGGGAAGGGAATCTAAGTGTGGTGCATTTACAAATTGCATAAAAGCAATATTTTGAACGCTGGGGGCCTTCAAAACATCACAAAAACTCTTACAATTTCAAGACTCTAGACAGATGTGTGGGTTATAGTTTAGACAGAGGCATAGTGGGCACACACTGTGCAGTGAACAGAAGAAATTTGGGTGCACTGTGCACAAAATGAACAGAGAACAAAATTTTTGTGGGCACACAATGCTCTGAATGTGCGTTTGTGGGCCAAAATACCCACGCACATTCTGATACACATCGGGGGGGGGGGATTTTAAGTGGAATTTTCCTCCTCCATCCCCAAACTTATCTCTTTGCAGGTAAGGCTAGGTCGATTATGATCCCTTCAAGGAAAATGGTCAAAAGGAAGTGCTCAAACAACCCAAATAGGGAGGAAATTGATACCTTGTCCCTAGTATGGTCACCAATATGTTGTGTCCTTTTCATCACTTGAATGACCAAAAGAGGGGCACTTGCAAGTCTAGTTGGGCCTGCTATACAGGATAGACGTTAGTGTATGAATCTAACAATTAAATCACATGAAATAAACAAACAACTAAGCTAAAAACAACTAAATAAATAAAACTAAAATGCATGAGGAAACTTGAACCAAAAAACAATCAAATGATCAATAATCATGCCACCAATGGATAACTATATTAGTGGGAAAACACCATAGAGAAAGGAGGACTTATGAGTCCCCTCTTCCTCCTTTGGATGGATATTGAGGCCCCTATGTGAGAGATGTTCTTACAATGATAAACTAGAAATCAAATGGTGAAGAAATCCAAGCTTATTCCCTCAAGAGGTGAGGTGAATAGCTTATTGAGATGTTGCTAGTATGCTCCTAGAAGAAAAGAGGTTCCTTGGAGGAGAATAGAGGCGGCATAACAATACTATGAGATTCTTGAATTCTTAGTGCATCCATGGCCTCCTTTTATAACATGTCTTTGAGGAAATATCCAACTGGTCTTTAGTGTGACCAAGGGGCCCTTTAGGGTACCCTTAGGTCTTTGACCAACCCTCCATTCAGATTCAGCTCGGATTTGAGGGTCAAATCAAGTTGGAATCTAGTTCAGAAATGGGTGAGGGGCCGACAAGAACCATAAATGTGTCGTTCACATGTGTGTGTGGATTTTCTCATAAACAGTCATGCATATGGTGCATTGTGCACTCTACATGATTATTTGGCCCATGCACTGTGTGCGTGCTTCCATTAGTGTTTGAGCGCATGTCAATTTTTTGACCAGTTGTATAATTTTTTCCCCTTGGACATGATTTTTTGGTGTTGTAGGTGAACTAATAGGTGTTTGGAGATGTTGTATTCCTATAACCATTTTCCTGCGGTGTTGCAGATGAAATTTCAGTGATAACACTTGTTAACAGTTCTCATCATTGACTGATAATCAAGTCGTTTCTACCATGTTCGACTTCAACACTTGTAATCGCGTGGTTATATTCGTACTTAGGGACAATGGAAATCAAGACCATGGATCATACCATTCTAGTCCAGGTTGCGATGGAGTATTCATGATTTGTATTGACACATAGATCCACTTTGTATGTCTCGTGGCTATGTCTGAATTCGAGTCATTTTAGCGCATAGATCCACAGTGTATTCTTGGTGGCTATGACAATTCATAATGACATCGATCCACAATGTATGTTTAGTGGCCATGACTCACTTGACATTTTGTAATCTAAGTATCGCAATGCCTATCTCAAACAATGGTATATCATTATGTTGATGCTTGAATGTTTGTAGGTTTCCAATCAATGCGCTCCTTGTTTCCGACACACACATTCTACAAAGTATTTTGGTTATCACGAGTTTCAACCTCATACTTTGGGGCGAATTTTGTTACACATTATTATGGTCACCCCAGTGATCCATTGAAAACATGTGTTCATGTTCCCAAAAAGAGCCTTTCTTCATGAGGAAAGTGATTGACTTTCTCTTCTCAAAAACCCTATTAAGGAAGGTTGTCGCAGGTTGCACCATACATAGGGTGCAATGATGCTTGATCATCACCCCCTGCTCTAAAACTAGATGGTGATGTCTTTGCAAGTCGTTCTACAGCTAGGGTGCGACGATATCAAAAGACTAAGAAAAGGTCAAGCTTCACGAAAGTTCTACAAGGGGATATTCTAGAAGATGAGGTGGCATTAGTATGGTTGGGATCTTACTCACTTCTCATATCTGGTGGGATCATCCTAATCTCTCCAACCATATCTCTTTCCCCTATATAAAGAGGGACTTCTCATGGAAAAGGCTAAGGTTGATTCAAGAAATATTAATATTGAATAGGCTAAGAATTGGATGAGGAATTCTACTTCAGTTCATACTTGAGGCCTTCATTTCAGTTTATCAAGTCATTGTGGATCTTCTTCATTCAAGGTCAGAGAGAGTGTGTGTGTTGGAGCTAAGGTTCATCGAGAGGGGACCTTGCGACATCAAGGATTTGGTAGTAATCTCCACTTTCATTTTAATATAATACAGTGATATGTTTCTTTCCCATAAAACTTGTCTTATTTTATTGTATGATTCCTTGATCACATACATAGGTTCTCATTGAGTATATTATATTGCTTTCATGTTGGTTGGCTTGTACTCCCTTGTAGATTAAATATCACAGGAGCACCAGGGTGGAGCTAGGATGACAATGGCAAGAGGAAGAGATATGTAAATGGTATCTTGCCCATATCTTGTTAAATAGTAAACTCAATGGTTAGAGCTTAGGGAAAGCATCATATTTTGTTTTGTTTTGTTCTAGATCTAGGTGGATCTAGAAAGATATTTTTATGTCTGCATTTACTGATAAGTCCCATAAAAGAATTGGCGACCATACTCTTTCATCTCACCACTCATGCACTTGGTCAATTATTTTTTTCATACTCTTGAGAACCCCTTCACACCAGTTGAAAACTAGGGGCTCCATACATTCTAACGCATACTGAAAATAGCTCCGAAGAGCCATATGGGGAGTTTCTCTCCCTACCATGCATGTGATGGTATATACGATGGTCCGTAGAGGAAATTATCAGATGTCTCTTATAGTGAATTTACCGCTATGCTTCTAAGTATCGGGCACACAATGTGCATTGATATAGTGGTTCATAGGCTTGCCCCCACCCATACTACCTCTAAGTGTTACTCAGGACCCATGGTGAGATATCCCGGTCAAGAAGTAGATATCCTTGATATCTATCGTAAGAATGTGAGCACCCACATAGAATGTCTTCTTTTTCACATCCCACATGTGAACTAGGTACTCGATTATTCTCATCTTGTCCCTCTTACGTTGGATTTTGAAAAACTTTAGAAACCCACACTGTCGAAGGGCCATTACCATTCCCAGGTCATTCTCAGCAAAGTATTCTTCCCCCTTGTGTTCTCTCTCATGCCATTCCAACATTTTTACTATGGAAAACCTGCAATGGAACATTAAAAAGCAATTAGCATCTTTCTCTTCTTCCCTAGATATTTTTTATTGGCCAATACATCTTAAAAAACTTTTTGAACTGCGCACGTCGTAGGCATGGGCATCTATACAGTGTGGAGTTTTCATAGGCTAGCTACAGGGTCTCCTGCAATGAACCTATATCGTCACAGGGCCCAATATAGGGTGCCTGTGATGACCTCCATGCATAGTTACCCTCAAAAACTTAACTCAAAAGTTTAATTTTAACCAATGAAAAACAAATTTGATCCATGGAAAGTTGAAAAGAGATGAAAATTACCTATTCTGTGGAGACTGTTCAACGAATGATCAGTCGTTCCCTCTGCAATATGCAGTGGAAAATCGAGGTAAATGTGGGGTTTTAGAGAAAAGTTTGGGTGAAATGACAATGGAATAGTGAAATGAAGTTTTTACCCACTTTTATTGACTTTTTCACTTTTTCATTTGTATTTTTATATTATTTTATATATTTTTCCTAAACCTTAAAGTCCTAACGACTTTGCAAGTGTTGATTTTTTTGCAGATGAAACATCTAGGAGTGGAAACATTGAAACATGATACACTTTTTGGTTTGTTTTTATACATTTGTCGCATGTACAAATCCTTTTAGAGTTTTTCAGGAAAAACTCTGATCTTAGTTTTTGTTCTTTCTCATGCTCGTAAATCAATGAGAATGTAACCTAGCATACTTTTATCCATTTTTCGGACTTGTAAAGGTTATACAAAAAAGGAACCCCCTGGAGTTCACTTTAATCTCTTTTCAGACTCTCTAAACATGAAAACATTGTCGAGCGATCTTGTTCTTTTCATGCTCGTAAAAGGTATTTGAAGAAAACATCCGATGAGCGGTAGGTTATAACTTTTTCAATCTTGCAGATTAACTTACGAAAAAGGAACTGGTCGAGTCCTCTTTAATTGTTTTTAAGACTCTCTAAACATGAAAAACCCCTGAGTTTTCTCTCTTTGGACTCGTTAAACAAACATTGAAATACCCATATGGGACTGAACCACCCCTTCTTAGGGTTCTTTAAACATACTCCAAGGGACTCGTCTGAAATATGAACTTACATAAATAATCATATGTTATCCTCCTTAAGATTGCATAAAAATAAAGAGGTACTCACCAGAAATGGTGGTGGAAAATTTGGGAAAGAAATGTGTATCTATATCTGTGTTAGTGGGAGTAATAGTCTCTCTTGAACATGACACCCCCCTTCAACATTGTATTCGGGATTGGAAATACATTTGTCTTTGGTTTTACCATCCGCATGTCCATATGTCAGGTTCTCCTTGATTCAATTTTGCCAAGACTATTTTCGTTTCATTCATATGTTCAAGAGAACTCCAACCTCAATAACACTTCTATCGAGTCGGCCATCTACAGCTATAAATATTCTACCATGTCGACCTTCTATGTGTCAGTTTCAAAACACTTCACACTCTAATCTACTTCGAATATGTTACTTATTTTGTGTCATTGATGGGGGATACATTAAGGCCCTCCTGTGACAAGTCTTTTCCTGTCGACTTCAACTCATTATCCAGGAACAAGGCCTAGAAATCATTCAGTACCTTAGAGACTTCATGCCTCAATGGCAGGTTTCTTCACTTTCAACAGTGGGTTCACATAATTGACCCCTGATTGGAATATTCCATTGAGTGTTTGACTTCAAATCATTTACTCACATTCACTGGATTGTACTGGGGTACCTTGGGAGTCATTGACATCAATGGTGATTTCCCTCGCACTTGTTAACAGTTCTCATCATTGACTGGTAATCAAGTGGTTTCTACCATGTTTGACTTCATCACCTGTAATCACATGGTTAGATTCGTACTTAGGGATGATGGAAATGAAGACCCTGGATCATACCATTCCAGTCTAGGTTGCTACAGAGTATTCAGGATTTGTATTGACACATAGATCCACTTTGTATGTCTCGTGGCTATGTCCAAATTTGAGTCATTTTAGCGCATAAATCCACAGTGTATTCATGGGGGCTATGACGATTCATAATGACATGGATCCACAATGTATGTTTAGTGTCCATGACTCACTTGAAATTTTGTAATATGACTATGGGAATTCATACCTCAGACAATGGTATAGTATTATGTTGATTCTTGACTGTTTGCAGGTTCCCAATCGATGCGCTCCTTGTTTCCGACACACACATTCTACAAACTATTTCGGTTGTCATGAGTTTCATCCTCATACTTTTGGGGGAATTATGTTACACATTATTTTGGTCACCCCAGTGATCCATTGACAACATGTGTTCATGTTCCCAAAAAGAGCCTTTCTTCATGAGGAAAGTGACTGAATTTCTCTTCTCAAAAACCCTATTAAGGAAGGTCGTCGGAGGTTGCACCATACACAAGGTATGACATTATAATTCTCGTACTAGAAGCATTCCTTTTATATCAAAGACAGCTCCTGGTTATGAGAATGTCGGTGTGGGTCTTTTAAAAGATTCAACTTTGATGGTTACATTTCCAATCCCACCACCCGATATTCCCCCTCCTTTTGTTGCCTCTATTAACATGATCTCGACCATTGTTCGTGAAACCCCTAAGTCATATGACCCATGGGTAGTACCTAGATTTGGTGATTACCTTTTTTATGGTGACATAATGCCTTTAAGCCCAGTGGAATCGACTTATCAAGTTATTCAATCAACAACCCCATCTCCTCCTTCTCTCTATGATTCATCTCTGAATCTGTTTCATGTGATCTTTCCTACAGATGAGATGATCATGTCATTCATGTCTATGGAAGATACTCCATGGGACGATGGGCATCATCATTCCATTCTATTCCTAGAATTTGATACCATAGAGAGCTACCAACAAATTTCGACTCCGTCGACCATTGTTGTTATTTCTTTTGTTCCTCAGTCAACACACAATGTTTTGTACAAAGGGAACTTGAGTAACATTTCACCTATCATCCCTCTCAACATATCCATTAAACCTAGAGTCGTGGAGAATGTTCATATCGGGGCTTCATGTTATACTGATGAATTCCACACCTATAAAGCCCTTTTCCAAGAATTTTGTGACATTTTCACCTGTAATTACGAATAAATACTAGGTATTGATCCTGATATCGTTGTGCATGAGATTAAGACATACCTAGACACTAAACCCATTTGACAGAGACTTCGCCCGGTACATCCACGTAAAGTTGCTGCTATCAAGCTTGAATTTGAAAAACTTCTTAAAGTTGACTTTGTCTATCCCATGGATTTGACTGATTGGGTATCCAATCTAGTTCCAATGAATAAGAAACAAGGTACCATCCATTTTTGCGTCAATTATAGGGATATAAATCAAGCTTGTCCTAAGGATAATTATCCTACCCCTTTTGTCGACCAGATCATCGATGAATGCGCCGGCAGTGAAATATTCTCTTTGATGGATGGTTTCTCCGGCTATAATCAAATTAATATTTTACCCACGGACCAACACAAGACTGCTTTTATTTTCCCTTGGGGAACCTTTGCCTACTGGAAATTACCCTTTAGTCTCAAGAATGCTGGCACGACTTTTCAGTGCACTATGTCTTATGTTTTCCATGATATTAAGCACATTGTGCAACCCTATCTTGACAATCTTTTGGCACATTTTGAGCATCGCCAGATCACCGAGCACATTTAAGGGCCATTTTTGTACGTTGTCGTTATTATCGCATACGTTTGAACCCGCACAAATTTGTTTTTTGTGTGGATTCCGACCGAATTCTTGGTTTTATCGTGTCGATACATGGGATTTGAGTAGACCCCTTGAAGGTTGAGGCTATTCTCAATCTACCTCCTCCTTCCACACTACGCTAGCTCCAAAGATTGCAAGGGAAGGAAAAATTCATGCGTTGTTTCATCCCCAATTACGCTGAACTGATGAAAGGATGTTGATATTATGGTAGTTGTGGGAGTTATTTACCTCCATGTGTAAACCTAATGAGAATAGAATATTCTGGGAAGCAATAATAAATCCTAACTAGTTGGCTAATAACCCTAGAAGACAAGTCAGCTCAAGAGAATGACTTGTATTAGGTTATTAGCCTCCAATAGAAGAAGTCAGCTAAAGTAAATATTATATACTAAATAATTACTACCCAGAATGAGAAGTCGGCCTAGGTAGTCTGCCAAAAATACTATAAATACAGGAGTCCAGTCTTCATTCTGGCCAATATTCTCAGAACTGCAGAAGCAGCACTTGTGCGCACTGAAGTTGGCC
The DNA here is from genome assembly GCA_000966675.3 of Picea glauca. Classification (NCBI taxonomy): domain Eukaryota; kingdom Viridiplantae; phylum Streptophyta; class Pinopsida; order Pinales; family Pinaceae; genus Picea; species Picea glauca. Next base: position 654,164 of record JZKD02S0155787.1, on the reverse strand, counting down.
AGTTTGTGTGCAAGTCTAGAGGAGAGTTGTTGTTGTAGCTACTACAACTAGAAGATTTTAGTTTTGTCTTGGACTCTCTCTCGATTATGGTTTGGACTCTCTGATCAGCTCTTGTTACTCTTGCTTGGTGCGCAATCCTTGGAGAAATATGTGCCACCTTTGTTTGGTTATCTAGCCTAGGGTTTACTTTCGGAATGATTCTTTGTCAAGGCTAAGGTGCTCGAGGGTGGCTTCGGCCTATGGTTGGGTGACAATAGTGATAATTTTTATTGTTAAATGAGCACATCCATTATATTCTAATAGGTTATGGGCCCACACTATCTTTGGATAGTCTAACCACTAGAAGATAGATTGGGAAGATTTTCTCAGTTGCAACCAGTTTTTATTACAGCAATGAAACCCTAACCCTCTCGTTGAGGCACCTTAAGTAAAGGGATTGACTTTATTTCTAGACAAACTAGTTCACCCTAGCCTAGTGCATCTCTTGGTACTCTCAGTAAGCTAAGATGTCAAGTATGATTTTTTGGTCAAATCTAGGGTTGACCAAGTCAAAGCAGCCATGAATTACTCTATGAAGTTAGAAAACAAGTTATAAGGGGCCTCTAACTTTAGAGCATGAAATACAAGGATTTATCTCATCCTTGCCAAGAATAAAGTGTTGGATATCATGAAAGGAAAGATTGTGGAACCAGATTTTGAAGAAGGGAAAGAGAAGGAATCACAGAACGTTGCAGTTATGGAGAAATTCAAAGACAATGACATTAATTCCATGAGTACCATAGTGGATTCTATAAAATACCACATGATACCCTACATCTCCCATCTTGATTCATATAAGAAGATGTACGTTTCCCTAACAAACCTCTTCTCAATCAGAAACATTGGACAAGTAATGAGTCTAAGGAATGAGCTCCGTGACATGAAGATGAATGATGATGATAGCATAACATAATACTTTGTGAGAATCTCTCAGTTAAGAGATCAACTACAAGCTAATGAAGAGATCATTTCAGAGAAGGAATTGGTAAACATAGTACTCAATGGTATTCCCAAGACATGGGATGCATTTTCTACAAGAATGAACACAAAGAAGGAGTATCCTACATTTGAATAACTTTGGACTTGTTATGCACAAGAAGAATCAAGGATTAGTGCAAAAGAGAAACCCCAAAATAACTACGATGATCAAGCCTTCACAGCAAGGTTCAAGGATTTCAGGAATAAAAAGAAGTTTGGCTCCAAGAAGAAACCAAATCAAGAGAAATATATGTCAAGAATAAAATGCTTTAATTGTCAAAAGTATGGTCACTACAAGAATGATTGTCCCGAGTTAAATAAAAGGAAGGAATCACACGAAGTATCAGTTGCCAAAGAAAGGGAACCCTCAAAGAAATCCAAGCAGGACAAAACAGACTTCTTCTTCTAAGACAAGGTAACAATACTCTTCATAGTTCTTGTACATACCATGTTTTCTATACATATCTTGCATATCTATTTCCTAGAAGATAATATGTTCTAAGAGAAACTATACCTATGGAAGAACAACAAGATAAGGATTGCTATCACTATGACTACAAGTCAAACAATACACATGAAAGGATGAAGTACATCAACATCCCCTGGTAACAATTCATGTGGAAGTTATTACATAAGTAACAACTGCAAGATAAGCCGAAATCATAATCAATCTTGAAGAAACCTAGAAGAAGTAAAGACAGAAAGAAGTCAACAATCAAGAGGAAATTGGAGAAAGACTTATGACACTTTGCAGAAGGAAATAAGGATGCAAACGGAAGCATGGACTCTATTATATGGAGGGAGCCAATTATATATTTCCAAAATAAGATCATGCATTCATACATGAAACAAGGATTAGAAGGTAGCTAATCCTATTATCCATTGAATATTATGAAGTATGTATCCATGGTAATAGCCATGAAAATCAGTACGTGTTCAGTTTGAATTTAGAAGAAGCCTTCTTCGAAAAGAAGCCTAAAAGTATACCTGATTGTCCATCCACATCCATGATCCTATGATGAAAGGAAGAATTTGGAATCTTTAGGGCATGGAATGTATAGAAAATCTCCATGGACCCAAGAACTAATGGAAAACATAAGAAAGAACATGAATATTCCAAAAGAGAAAGAAAATCCAGAAAAACCAGTCATTGTATCAAGAATCACAAGACTACCAGTATGACATGAACTCACTAAAAGAAATCAAGAAGAGGAACTCAAAGTTGCGATTAAGAACAATGTATGGAAGACTTATGAATATAAGCATTGCGAGATCTAGAACTAGAGGTTCTCCCAGATGAAGGAAAAATACTATGATGATTGTGTGTTCCAGTAAACTAGACATACCTCTACATGAGTCATTATATCATCCACAATATCTATGGATTGGAGTTTACATCAGATGAATGCAAAGACTGTTCTCCGGAATAATTGAATAAAGAGCATATGTAGAGAAACTTTAAGGCTTTGAGGTATACCAGAAAGAGACCCTTGTATGTAGATGGAAGAAGATTTTGTATGGATTCAAAAAACTTGATGCAAAGCCTCTCATGCACAGTAGAAGCGTGGTGAAAACCTTCTATGATAAAAATTAGAATGGTTACTCAGAAGTCCAGGGTGATGGATCTCTAATCCATGATAAACTCTCATGATGACAAAAGAAGTGCCGCATGGATATGTTCCAAGTTTGACCCTTTCCATGATGTTATGAGCTAGCAGGAAACAAAAGAGATGAATTCAACTATGATGATCAGAGCTATATAAAGCCTTCAAAAAACCATTGTTTCAGAAATACCAAAGTACATTGAGATCAAGCATTACATTCTCCGTGATGAAGTCCAGAAAGGAGAAGTGTTTCTCCAATATATATCTCCACAGATGAGCAGATAAGAAGACATTTTGGTAAAGCCTTTGTTCAAGATGAAAGAGTTTGTGTACTCAAGCTGGAGCTCGTGGAGATGACTTCCTTATTGAAAAAGGAAGAGATGAATCCCAGGTTAGGAGGGAGCATTGATGTGTTATTGATTTATGGAAAACCATTTTTCAGTTCAAAAAATGGTCTAGGATGAGCAGTTCCTTTCTAGTTCGGAAATTGGTTTGAGATTTTTGAAGGACATGCATTTTCCAGTTCAGAAAATAGTCCAGATTGAACGGTCATTTTTGTAATGAAAATGGTTCAATGGATTGTTGATGTACCATAGATAGAGATTCCACTTGTGGTTAACATAGGGAATGGTCTAGGACAATCTCTATTCTTGATGGTCACTCTCAGTAGTGGTCAAGAAGACTGGTCTGCCTTGCTGGGAAATCATTATTTCGAAGCTCACAGTTGTGAGTAGTTTCGAAGAATGGTCTATTTTGGAGGTTGGTGCAGAATAGTCATTTCCTTAGGAAATGGTCCAGATATTCATTCCCTAGGGCAGATTCATTCTCTCCATGTTTCACTTTGTTTAGTGATGGAGGAATGTCCTAGATAGGTGAATGGTTTAGGTTCAGCAATCAGGGACAGGCATTCCCTAGGGTAGATTCATTCTCTCTAGGTTGCACTTTGTTTAGTGCCGGAGGAATGGACCAGATAGGTGAATGGTCCAGGATCATAAATCAGGATAGTTATTCTTCCTTTCTTGAGAATAATAGTCCAGATAGCTCATCATTGATGTTTTACCTTCTAAGGGAAGATGTTTTTCCATATCTCACAGATGTGAGTGGAAGAATGGCCCATATGATTCAGATTATATCATAAAAATGTTTTTTTGTGCAAGTTGACATCAAAAGATATTATTATTATGGAGACTGTATGTCTCCGGACAGTAGATGTATACTACTGTGGTGGATTTGTTCCACTAATTTTGACTATATGTCACTGATCAATTATTTGTGTGCTACTTGGTAGTGTACCACTGGATTGTAGTTGTGTACTAATATGGATAGACACAGTTGTGTTCTATTGAGTGACATTGTTCTGATTTCCTTGAATATTATCAATAGTGTTGGAAATGATTATCAGCTAGATGGATGAGCAATGGATAGATATTCCCAGATGGAAAATGGTCCAGGACATTTATTCTTCTAGGACATATGTCTGGATTAGAAGAATGGCTCTTGTGTCACTCTATGGAGTGAGTGACTTATACAACATCATATGTGATTACTCATATGGAGTATGGTTTCAAGAGATGATGCAACTGATGACACTAATAGTGATGATGGTGCTCATGATCTAATCATGATATAGTCTATACAACTATGTTGATGCTACCGGGTGAGTGGTATATTTGTGCTGAAGACGATTACCTTCAATACCTCCCTAGCTAGGAGGGAGTATTGATATTATGGTAGCCGCGAGAGGTATTTACCTCCATGTGTAAACCTGACGAGAATAGAATATTCTGGGAAGCAAGAAGAAACCCTAACTAGTTGGCTAATAACCCTAGAAGACAAGTCATCTCAAGAGAATGAATTGTATTAGGTTAATAGACTCCAAGAGAAGAAGTCGGCTAAAGAAAATATTATATACTAAAAAATTAGTACCCAAAATGAGAAGTCACCCCAGGCAGTCTACCAAAAATACTATAAATACAAGAGTCCAGTCTTCATTCTGGCCAGTATTCTCATAACTGTAGAAGAAACATTTGTGTGCACTACAGTTAGTCAGTTTGTGTGCAAGTCTGGAGGAGAGTTGTTGTTGCAGCTGCTGCAACTAGCATATTTCGGTTTTGTCTTGGACTCTCTCTTGTTTATGGTAGATGATTAGCTTCTTGCTCTTGCTTAGTGCATTATCTAGACTAGGTTTTTCTTATGGAATGATTCTCTATCAAGGCTAAGGTGCTTGGGAGTGGCTTCGGTCTATGGTTGGGTGAAAATAGTGATATTGTCTATGGTTAAATGAGAACATCCATTATATTCTAACAAATGATTCACTCGGCTACTCAATAAAGGTTACAATTTTGTATGGGATGATACTACAAACAAAGCCTTTGAATCTTTGAAACTTTCCTTAACCCATACACCGTTATTGTTTCCCCCTAACTATAGTCGAGATTACTTCCTCTACTTGGCTGCTTCGGACTCTACCATTGCCATGGTCTTAGTCCAAGAGGATTATTCACATGATGAAATGTGATATACTATTTAATTCAGAGTCTTACAACTACCGAGACCAAATACCTACATGTGGAGAAACTGGCCTTGGTATCTTTTCAAGTTGTTCAACGTTTTTCTCATTATATCTTATTACGCAAAACCACTGTTATTTTTTATTGCAACACCATGCAACATATCCTTACTCAAAAATTTCTAGGGGGAAAGTACTCCAATTGGATAGTTATTCTCCAAGAGTTTGACTTGGAGTTTGAGCGTGCCAAATCCAAGAAATCTTTTGTTTTTGCCTAATTGATATGTGACTTTCCCTCCCCTGAGACAAAAAATGTGGCAGAGGATTCCTTACCTGAAGAATCTATTTTTCTGGTCAGTTTTGATGATGTATGGTATGGAGATATTATTATCTATCTCAAGACTCAAAATTTCTAGCCGGATCTATCTAATACGGATTGTCATCGTATATGGTATCAAGATCGCCAATACATCATTCTCAGTGATACACTTTACCATTGTGGTATTGATTCCATTTTTCGACGATGTCTTACTTACGATGAATCCAAGAAATCTTTGAATGACTGTCACTCCAGAGCATGTGGTGGTCATATGTCTGGGTATGCCACTACCCAAAAGATCTTACGAGCGGGTTCTTTATGGACTTCTTTGTTTAAGGACTGCATTATTATTATCCAGAAATGTCATGCTTTCCAAACCTATAATAACAAGATAAGATCTCATCCTGCTCCCTTACATCCCGTATTTTATGTTGGTCCATTCGCTAAATGGGGAATTGACTTCATGACATGTAACCCTCACTTGGTCAGGGGCATGGATACACCATTGTAGTTGTGGATTATTTCACTAAATGGGTCGAGGCAATGCCTACATTCGATAATAGTGGGAAAATTGTAGCTTTGTTCATTTTCAATCATATCATTACTCAGTTTGGTATCCCTCAAGCCATCGTTATTGATCATGGTAGTTATTTTTGGAATTTCATGATGTTTGAACTTACTGAAATGTTGGGTCTTTTCCATGAAAACTCAACCCCCTATTATCCACGGGCCAATGGCCAGGTTGAAGCAATAAACAAAGTTCTCATTACTATGCTTTGACAGATGATAGGAATTCATAAGAAAAACTGGCACATGATGTTGTTCTCAGCATTATGGGCCTATCAGACATCTGTCAAGTTTGCCACGGGATTCACACCTTTCCATTTAGTTTATGGTATCGAAGTTATCTTATCGATTGAATGTGAAATACCGTCTTTGAAACTTGTCGTTGAACTTCTCCCCAATACCTCTGTCGAAGAGGAGCGTCTTTTGTATTTTATGCAACTAGACGAAACTCGTCACAATGTGACCTTAGTTATTGAAACTCAAAAGAAATGTGTTAAAGCCCGATATGACAAACATGTCAAGCCACATGTTTTTTCTAAAGGTGATCTAGTTCTTCTTTATGAGAAAGATCGTGATTTTCTATGGGCCGATAAATTCGAGGCCATGTGGCGAGGTCCTTATATTTTCAAATGTGTGTTGGAGAAGGGATCTTATGAGCTGGTTGATTATGATGGAATCCCTTTGAGTGAACCCAGAAATGGGCTTTACTTAAATAAGTATTGTTGGCATAGGGGTAGACCCAGGTTTCAATGCTACAACAACGCACCAACAAAACCCTAACTACCGGCCCTTTCGGCAACACCTTCGAAGTAGATGAAGTCTCACCCGAGGTAGAGGCAGGGGTGGTTGCAAGAATCTATTGTCTACAACCTTAGCTGGGACATAGATCTATGATTGTAACACCTTGACAAAGCACTTAGAAATATAGTTCATCAATGTTTAACTAGTATCTACTTCGTAGGTAAATACCCTAATTACAGAGCATCATAGTATTCAACTATATCTAACATCTAGCAACACTTAGCATGATGAAATAGATCAGATCTAACAGATTCAAGAACTAAGCACATTCACACAGTTCAGATCCAACATTTACTCTCACTATTAAGAACAAAGCAACAATAGATATACCTATCATTAATCTATATCAAATCACTACGAAAGTAAATACATAAACACATCAACACATCACACAAATCATTCACGACACAATATGTATGTGGTTCACCCCCACCCTAGGGCTACGTCCACCAACTCTTTCTCTTCTTTATTATCTTTCTTCATTCTTCTTACATGCATAGAGCCTTCGGATCAACTTCGCAAAGGACAAGAGATGTGCGCACTCTTCACTAGATCATCCTTCCCAAGCTAGGTTACATCACAAAGCCTACATACAGTCCTTACAGACACTTGCACTTAGCCTTGCAAACATGAAAAAAGAACTTACAACTGTTACTTGCACTCAGTACCACTTACAACTGACTTGTCATTTGCACTTAGCCATTCATATATGTATATCCTCACTACATCACCTTGCATCTATTTATATATTACAAAATTAGGACTAAACATGGGTAAACCCATGGGCCGACATCCCCATACCCGTTACATAATCCCAAATCCCTAAAATCCCTAAAAGGGGGCTAAGATCCCATGATCTTTGCTTGGTCTTGCACTCCACCTTTAACAGCCTATCGAAGTCCCAAAAATAGGTCAAACATGACAAAGGATCCTCAAAACATGGTCAAGGGCAAACAAATACTATGCTTAAGTCATTTTTGCATGAGTGCTTGTACTTTAGTGTATTATACTCTTGTGTGTTTTTTTGTTGTTTTGGTTTCAACCTTTAGTTGCTTACCTTGCATTGTGCTTGGTTTCCATATGTCATTGTCTTCACTACCCTACATTGGATTCATTGATGGCGCTAGTTGCAGTACTCAGAAATTAGCATCTGTTGCTTGGGAAATCTATGCACCTACAGATGAATTGATTAGTCTACATGGTTTTTGCCTTGGTCGTGCAACTAACAATATTATGGATTACAGTGAAATCATCGAATTATTGACCGATGTTGTGTCACTTTGAATCTGTCATATTATTGTACAAATCGATTCGTAGTTAGTATTCCTACAGTTGAGTAATGTTTACTCCATTCGAAGTCCTACGTTGTTAAGGGTTTATTTACAAATCACCTCTTGGAACGCCATTTCGATTACATTCAATATCAACACATTCCTAGATGTCTAAATACATTAACATATGCTTTGGCTAATTATGTGTTAGACAGACATTTGAGACATTTATAAAATCCAATCACACTTTCTATATACAACAAGTAAGATGGTAGAAGCCTCATATATATATAACAATAAAAGTGATACAAAAAGTGTTTTTTTTTTAAGACCAAAATATCAAAAATGTGAAGCAAATGGCTTCATATACATCAGAGCATCAAGGATTCTACTCGCTATAACATGCGACTACCCGTGCTACTCTACGGAGTAGTCGACCGATGGAAGCAGACACGTGCATTGTGTGGCACTGGTAATGCCTCAGGATATCATCAATAGAGGCATCTGGGATGTTCATCATGATCCCCTCCAAGTTTTGTTCTATAGTCTCGTATTCAATAGTAGCTACTCCTACTACGTCAACTCTTTCCCCTCACCTCTGGATAGGGGATGAACCTAGAGGTCGGTAAGGTCCCACATCTGTATCATCAAAGAGAATTTGGTTAGTCATCGGATAAAAAACATAAAAAATATTTTATATTATTCAAAATCACAAAAACATCATAAAAACAAAATGTCCTTCTTACCTATGTCCCCCCATTGGGAACCCTCAGGAAGAGCTAAGTCTGGGTCTCCTCAGAAGTCTAACCTGTCATATGCATATTTGTCCACTATGAGCATTTGAATTCTCAACCAGTCGAAGAAGACATCGTTATATCTAATGATGGGACCGGCTGCATGTCGTGCCATGAGGTCGACCCACCTCTTCATTCTCAGATCCTATGGGGCAGGTATACCCCACTCTACCTGTAATCACAAAACCCTAACCCTCTCTAGGAAGAAGGATACCAAAATCAACCTGTATCCAAACTATTTCATCTCACCACTCCTGCACTTGGTTAGTTGTTTTTTCATACTCTTGAGAACCCCTTCACACCAATTGAAAACTCGGGGCTCCACACATTCCAGTGCATACTAAAAATAACACTAAATATCCATATGGGGAGCTACAATCCCTTCCATGTGTGATGGTATATAGGATGGTCCGTAGAGGAAAGTATTATATGTCTCTTATAACAACTTTACCGCTATGATTCTGAGTACCAAGCACACAATGTGCACTAATATAGTGGTTCATAGGCTCGTCCCCACCCCTTCTACTTATAAGTGTGACTCGGGACCCACGGAAAGATAGCCCAGTCAAGAAGTAGATATCCTTGATATATATCATAGGAATGTGAGCACCCAAATGGAACACCTGCTCCTTCACATCCCACATGTGAACTAGGTACTCGAGTAATATCAGTTGGGCCCTCATACCCCATATTTTTAAAAACTTCAAAAACCCACACTGTCAGAGGGCCATTACCATTCCTGAGTCATTTCTGGCAAAGTAGTCTTCCTCCTCATTTTCTCTCTCATGCCATTCCAACATTTTTACCATGGAAAACCTGCAATGGAACAATAAAGAGAGATTAACATCTTTATCTTCTTCCCTGGAGATATTTTATTGGCCAATACATCTTAAAAAACTTTTTGAATTGTGCACGTCACAGGTTTGGGCATCTGTACAGTGTGGAGTCATTGTAGGCTAGCTACAGGGTCTCCTGCAACAACCCTAGATCATCGCAAGGCCCGATATAGGGTGCCTACGATGACCTACGCGCATAGGTACCCTAAAAAACTTAACTCAAAAGTTTATATTTAACCAATGAAAAACAAATTATGATCCATGGAAATTTGAAAGAGATGAAAATTTCTTGTTCTATGGAGACCATTCGTCGAATGATCAGTCGTTCCCTCCGCAATCCGTAGTGGAAAATTGAGGTAAATCGGGGTTTTAGAGAAACGTTTGGGTGAAATGAAAATGGAATAGTGAAATGAAGTTTTTACCCACTTTTATTGACTTTTCACTTTTTCATTTGTATTTTTATATTATTTTGTATATTTTACCTAAACCCTAAAGTCCTAACGAATTTGCAAGTGTTGATTTTTTGATGATGAAAAGTCTAGGAGTGAAAACATTGGAACAAGGATACACTTTTTGGTCTGTATTATACATTTGTCGCATGTACAGATCCTTTTAGAGTTTTTTAGGAAAAACTATGAGCTTATTTTTTGTTCTTTTTCGTGCTCGTAAATCAATGAGAATGTAATCAAGTATAATTTTATTACTTTTTCAGACTCGTAAAGGTTATATGAAAAAGGAACCCCCTGGAGTTCCCTTTAATCTTTTTTGACAGAGTATTCATTACGAGTATTCATTTTTTTTACGGATTTATATGAAAAAGGAACCACTCCTTTTAGGTTGCAACGGAGTATTCATTATTTGTATTGACACATAGATCCACTTTGTATGTCTCGTGGCTATGTTTGAATTTGATTCATTTTAGCGCATAGATCCACAGTGTATTCTTGGTGGCTGTGATGATTCATAATGACACGGATCCACAGTGTATGTTTAGTGTCCATGAATCACTTGAAATTTTGTAATCTGAGTATAGGAATGCCTACCTCAGGAAATGGTATATTATTATGCTGATGCTTGACTGTTTGCAGGTTCCCAATCAATGCACTACTAGTTTCCGACACACACATGCTACAAAGTATTTCAGTTGTCATGGGTTTCAGCCTCATAATTTGGGGGGAATTATGTTACAACTTATTTTGTTCACCACAGTGATCCATTGACAACATGTGTTCGTGTTCCAAAAAAGATCCTTTCTTCATAAGGAAAGTGACTGGCTTTCTCTTCTCAAAAACCCTATCAAGGAAGTTTGTCACAGGCTACACCATACACAGGGTGCGAACATTCCTGATCATCACCCCCTTATCTAAAGATGGGTTGTGACGTCTCCGCAGGATGCTCTTCAGCTAGAGTGAGATGATGTCAAAAGACTAAGAAAAGGTCGAGTTTCATGAAAGTTCTAGAAGGGGATCTCCTAGAAGATGAGGTGGCATCCATATGGTTGGGATCTTACTTGCTTCTCTGATTTGGTGGGATCATCCTAATCTCTCCAACCATATCTCTTTCCCCTATATAAATATTGATTTCTCATGGAAAAGGCTAAGTTTGATTCAAGCAAGATTAATGTTTAATAGGATAAGAATTGGATGAGGAATTCTACTTCAGTTCATACTTGAGGCCTTCATTTCAGTTTATCAAGTCATTGTGGATCTTCTTCATTCAAATTCGGAGCAAGTTTGTGTTCTGGAGCAAAGGGTTGTTGAGAGGGGACCTTGTGTCATCAAGATTTTGGTTGTAATCTCCACTTTCATTTTAATATAATACAGTGATATGTTTCTTTCCCATAAAACTTGTCTTGTTTTATTGTATGATTCCTTGATCACATACATAGGTTCTTGTTGAGTATATTATATTGCTTTCACGTTGGTTGGCTTGTGTTCCCTTGCAAATTCAATATCACAGGAGCACCAAGGTGGATCTAGGATGACAATGGCAAGAATAAGGAATATTTAAACAATATGTTTCACATATCTTGTTAAATAGTAAACTCAATGGTTAGATCTTAGGGAAAGCATCATATTCCATTCTATTTTTTTCTAGATCTAGGTGGATCTAAGGAGATTTGTTTATGTTTTCATTTACCGATAAGTCCCATAACAATGTGATCTAGTTGGAAGAGGTGGGTGGCCATTGATATTTGCATGGATAGATCCTTCCCCATTAGGAAGCAATGGTATCCATTGCATTGAGTTCCCCCATTAGATGAGGAAATTTCTGTTGAATTTTGGCCTAGGTGAGCCACTTGCCTTGGTGCAGGAGTTGCCAAGTTTTGACAACACGATACAGATGAAGATTCTATTGGAGAATTCCCTTGACCTCTGTGTCCATGATATGATCATTGGATTATTGTTCCATGCATTTAGGGTTGAGCTATGTTGGTGTCAATTTTTTTTCTATCTATGAGGTGTCCAATAATGGTCGAAAGTGTGGTCGAAGGAGGTCCACATTAAATATTGGGTGCAAGCCAAGGAAGGGCAGAATGTTGAGCTTAAAATCATTATCACCCAAAACCTTGGTGAAGGTGTAAGGTCCATAGTGAAGTGGATGAAGCTTCCATATGGGTCCTATAAGGCGTTCTTTCTGCAAGTGAAACCAAACTTTATCTCCCACCTAAAAAATTTGCGGCACCTGGTGTTGATCATGGAAATACTTGTACTTAGCATTAGACTTATGCAAAATATCCTAAACTTGTCGGTGGATGTGCTATATTTGTTCAATGAACTGAGTGGATTTTTCATCTTTGGTTTGAACATGGGATGATTCTTCTTATGTGGATGCAAGGGGTAGTGCAACATCCATGGCACATATTAGCACTAATTAAATTTCCTAGGCTGAGGAAGCAACTCACAAAGGTAACCACAGAACCACTTTAGAACTGAAACTAGCCTTTTAGTTTAGAGAGGGATCTCTCTTGTCACTTGGTCTCTAAAAGATAGTTTTTATTTTGAGTATCATAGGCTAGATCTTAGATTAGATGAAGGGGTTTTCAAGGTTTTTTGGAAAGAAGGAAAGGAACATGTTGGTAAATGGAATCAATTCTTTGAAAACAAAGGAAAAAATGTTTGGTAGGTAGAACTCTCAAGGAAGAAAAGGCCAGGTAGGAAATGATCTTTCTGTTTTTTAATTTGATTTTATAGAATGGAAGAAAGAGGAAACCACATTACAACATTTAGAGCACCATTAAAGATGAATTTTGATGAGTTAAGAAGGAAATGACAGTGTTCAAATTGCTAGAATATAAAGCATCATTTGAGATGAATTTCAGACCATTTGATATCCAATTTAAACATATAAGAATCATGAGATGAAAGATAAAGAAAAAAATAAGAAAATACATGAAAGGAACACAGACTTTAGGTCATCACCACTAGAATATTTGGTATGAAAAATCTCTGGAAATTTGCACTAGTATTTCATTCAAATGCAAAAAATATGTACAATGATCAATACACAATATCGTTTGTGCTTCTTCCCACCCTTAGCACATTCAAAATGCTCAAATATATAGATAAACTACCTTAATATGCTAGAGAAGTCAAACTCCCCTACTATCATATGATTTTGGATCTGATTACATCAAAAATACGACAAATTCTATACTACTTGCTAAAATAGCAATTTTGTCTTGACCACATTTATGCCTAACAAAATCCTTTGAAAAAAGATATCTCTAGAAAATTTTCGCCTTTAATGCTGATATAATTCATCTTGGACAACTGGAGAAGGATCTTGGAGGGATCTGAGTGTTGACAATGCTCCAATTTATCTTTGTGTAGCGAGATGTTGTGACACACTGTGTAAATGCAACGTTCAACATTTGCCTAGCGAGCTTTGCACAACATAGCTAATTTTTTCTTCAAAACTCATTCAAGTGGTGGATGGAACATTTGTGGAGGATAATCATGATTGCTAGGCTAACCACCAATCATTTACCAATGTTTATTATCCTTAAATATGATTTCAACATTTGCGTAGCATGAGGTCGCTACACAAACTCTGTACAATGCAGTTTTCAACAAAACTCAAAATTGTTTTTTAGCAATAGTTCCTCAAAAACAAAAATGGCACATGCATGAACCTAAAACTTATCCACCTCTGCAAGTAACTCTAACCTCCTTATAGATTAACCATAAACTTGCATTCTTTGCCTAAGAGCCCTATTTTCTTTTCTTAATGATAGATTTTTCCTTTTCAAATTTCCCACTTGTCTAAACAATAGTGCATTCCTTCTCATTTTTTACTGAGCATTTGTGAGTGTTGTTAGCACTCTGTAATTTCTTAGGCTGAAGAAGAAATGGGTAGAGGTAACTACAAAACCACTTTGGATTCAAGGATCTAGCCCTCTAAGACTCAGAGAGGGATATCTCTGTCTGATTTAGCTTTATTTGGATTGGATGTTAGGCCAGTTATAAGAGTACATGGTTTTTTGGTTTGCTTTGAATTGTTTGGTTGGAACAGCAAGGGAAAAACCATTGGGAAATGGAGTCACAGTTCAGAATGGGTCAAAACCAGGTCATGATAGTATAATATTGTAGGGAAATGTATGAAAATCCACTAGATCTTCAAGATTTAATGCACGGGAAAGATGGAATAGACTAAGAAATCCAATTAAAAACAGAGCAACTGAGAATTCTGAGTTTAATCTTTAGTGGAAAGACACATAAATTATTCCAAGAAAGTGACAAAGGGTACATTTAAAAAAATTATGTCCTTTTGTCTCCTTAAAATAATTCAGAATGTAGACAAAAAAATTGATAACAGAAAGAACAAGTTAACAGAGAAAATAAACTTCACCAATGGAATTTGCCACAAGAATCCTACAATCGTCACATTGTATTACTGGAAATCTCATCCATGGAGGCTCTGTGAGATGTTTTACAAAATTAGTTCCATCCTTCCATAATGGTCCCACCTTATCAACCCTTAACACTTCGTAATTAGAAGTATTTATAATTTTCTTACAAAGAGTTTAGATTACAAAAATATAGATATCACATGGATCTTCTCAGATTTCTGGTGCTTAATTTAATGGAGGTTGTTGAAAACATGCCTTCAAGTTATGTTGTGTTGTTGATCTTCGGATGATGACTTAGATTGTTTCTGCAAAAATTGGGCAATAGAGTCTAGATTTGGTGATTGATTGTTGATATTCAGCTGTCATGTGTCTATGTGCCTTTGTTTTCATTTCCATCTGTCAATTTTATCCCTCAAAGTTTTGAACTGTCTGCCATGAAAAAAGGGTCGGACTGCTGAAAAAAGGGGTCAACTCAGATGCTTGTATCTCTCACAATATGATAGATGTGCGAAAATGGAAATAATTTATTGTATATGAGTCCGTCCTGAGTAAAAAACTCTCTCAGTTTTTCCAAATTCATCTCCACGTTTCCAAAACATCTACCGCAAAAACATGACAAAAACAGGAAAAATGGAAACCTGAAAAATAGTGCTCAGAGATGGTTTTGATTATCCCAATTCCTGATACCTCTGAAAAAACTGAGAGACTTTATTGAATTTCATCCCGTTTTGGAGAAAAACCTCTCTTTGTTTCTCAACAATACTTATGGTTTGCTCGGAAATGCTCTCGAAAGATAGGTGGTCAAACAGGGGGAAAAAATGGTTTTGATTTGGGGGAAAGCGGTTTTTGGAGGGTGAAAGTGGTATTCCGGACCCCCCC
>JZKD02S0155787.1:621124-638618 GCA_000966675.3 Picea glauca | reverse complement strand
CCCCTCGTTAAAGTTAGGATGGATAGGGGGTCCGGAAAAATTTACAGACATTGATTTTAATTTTTTGGGAAGTGTGAAGTACGGGAGGGGGATTAAATAACTTAGGGTATAGTTTTAGTTTTTATTATCTATTTGTTTTCTTTTTATTTAATTTTTTTTATTTGTTTTTACGTGTTTTGTCTTTTCATTTTATAATATTTCACTTTTTATTTTATTTATAATGTTTTAATCTTTTTTATTTTCGTTTTGTTTTATATATATTGTTTATTTTATTTTATTTTGTTTTATGTTTTTTAAATTGTTTTATTGTATTTTAATTAATGTGTTTATTTTATTTTTTAATTGATTTTTATTTCATAACTTTTATTACATTATTATAATTTGTTTTAATTTTTAAGTTTTACAATGTTTTGTTTATTGATTATTTAGTAACTAGTAATTATTTATTTAAAAATAATTATTAGTGCACTAATCTAACTTATAACCTAATTACACTAATCTAATTACTAATTATTAACCTAACTAATTGATCTTTATTATTAATTATCCTAGGTTATCTAATGACTTATTAAACTACTTATTTTTGTTAATTTAACTGTAGTTACCTAACATCATTTCATGTAGGGATGAAATTAGCGGGGGGAGGGGGGGGAAGAATGAAGTGGATGGTGTAATGGAATGAAAGGTGGATGAGAAGTGACCCAAAAAATGAATAGACAGGGGAGTGAGTGGCGTAAAAGTGAATGAAGGATTGGGTAAAATGGATGGTGGGAGAGGCGAAAGTATCTAAGGAAATCAGGTAAGCCAGGAGCTTTTGTCATGAGAGAAATAACAGATAGCAATTGAATAATCAGACTTCCTATAATTTATAGGACCCTAACAAGTGCTTCAAAAGCATTTTTGATGTCTGGCTCACACTCCTTAAAGTGTCTCTAAAACCTTAGATCTGATACCCTTTTACTCTCCCTAAGCTGAATGATCAGGTCTTGGGCCTCTCTCAATTCCTTATTGAGCCATTTTACATTTTTATCACCTTCTCGAGGTGAAGTGTGAGTCTTTTCAATAGGTTGTCCCTTTTCAAGTATTAACTCTGTAGGATTATGGTCTAGACTTATCCTTTTAGCTGAGGATCTTGTCATTGGAGATGTAGGTTTAGTTAGATCTAGAGATTTAGGACTCTGTTTGACCTCTTTTCCCTTTAAAGATTCTGGAACCTTTGAAACCGATTGCCTCTTTAGACCTAATGCATGTTCTGATGTTTGCATGTCAGGTACATTTTCATCCAATTTCCTCTTTATCTCCCTGTTGTCATGAAAAGACTAAGATGTTGTAACACCCTTGTTTCCCCCAGCTTGTGATTAACCATTAATTATGACCACCATGTTAGGGCATGGGAACAATGTAAGTGTATTATTGTGTATATTTCCAACGAATGACTATGGGGGTGAATCCTTGAATTACTGACCATGATATCACTAGATAAAAAGAGCGAGGGAACAATAAAGAGGGTCCATTATGTCAAAATGACCCAAATTCTCTTTTTTATAAATAATAAGTCTCATCTTGATCCCAAGGAGAAATTAGTTAATGAAAGAAGGAATGGTGGTTGAACAATCAACTACCCCCTTAAATGGAAGCATGGAGGGTCTAGTTGAGGAGGTAGAAAGCTATCAGCCTGGAGTACCATAGAGGGTAGTTTTTTTCCCTGCAGGCCCAGACTAACCTGAGTTTCCTTCCGACAGAAGGAACATGGAAGGTCCAAGACTTTCCTGAAGAGGAGAAAGGCATGCAATAATACACGTGAAGGAAGACAAGAAGGAGACACGCCAAGGGGAATGTGTGACCGATATAAATAGAATAAAAGAGGAAGAGTGTGTGAGGATATCCAGCTGAGAAGAAGAAATGGAAACTTGATAAGTTGTTCTGGTTACTGGATATAACAAGAGAAAGGATTTCTGAGAATTTGTAGAAGACATAACTTGCGCAGAAGTTTGTGAGATTCATGTTAAGGGAGCATCTAATAAACCTCATAGAGGCTATGACAGAGAGGGAGAGTCTCTAAGAAACTACAAAATTTCCCTAGTGATAGCATGGATTGGCACAGGGGTGGCCAGAGTGCTAAGAATGAATTATTTTTAGCATATGGTTGGGTGGAAAGGTGAACACCCACAGTCGGTTGGTTGGATGCAACTTGTAATAGATAAGTACTTCCTATACCTTGTGCACTTAAATTGGATTATATGATTTGAATATCTTTGATTATGATGCAGTATGCCTCTCATGAAATTAATGGCCATAAGGCATATTGTTCTTCTGTAAATTGTTGTATTAGAATGGTTGTAAGATGGAAATGTTTTCCTTTCAGCTAGTTGGAAAGTCTTCGAGGTGTTTTCCCAAGGAACAACCTCATAGTTTTGGAGTCATGGAAGACTCTACAGGACTACTATAGTCTCTTTGATCCTTCAAAAATACATTTTCCCATGAATTAGAGCTTAAGCTCTGTAAATGGAAGGTGCTTCCTTCAAACCATCCGCCCAAGAGACCATGGACTCATGCCCATGTCCTTAACAAATTCGCGGCCAAGAGTTAAGTGTGTAGCCCAAGAGAACTCTTAGAGGACCTATATGACCAAGGTCTGGGAACCCTACATTAGTCTGAAAGGAGTTAATCTCTTGTCGGCTTCGGAGATCCGAAATTTTGGAACTTCGAGATGTTATAACTTCAAAACCACCAAAAATCTTGAATGTCGAAATCACGAAGTGGCGTAGGAATTAGATTTGAAGACCCCAAAAAACTATCCCAACCATTGGATCTACATCATATTCATCCCAATGTTGACTACTTTAGGAGAGAAAAGGTTTTATAACACCAAAACCCCCAAATGTTGGAGTTGTGAAGTATTGTGGACCATCAATTTTTGGATCCTTTAGGGATCCCTCTCAACCATCCGTTCATGGGGATTTGTGTATCACGTCGAGAGAACATGGGGGTCCACATGTCGAGTGACAGTGATGCCATGTGTGGCAGATTTGTGGCAGAGAAAAGATATGTCGATGACTTGAGGCATGTGCCACATATCTTTATAGCGGGTTTCGGGTTGACAGGTGTCCCTCTAGGAGTGGCCTAATACCGTGACCAAGGGACCCCTTAGCTATAGTTGAGAGTTTTTTATCTAAGGACTCCATAGATAACCCCTCCCAACCATTTGATCAACTAGTGGAAGGATTTGTGTGTAGCACTTCGGAGAATTCCTACTCTAGGAGAAAAGGAGTATTGAGTAGGTAGAACTCTTGAACATCGAAGTTGTGAATCGACGAGAGCCATTGATCTAATGATCATTCAGGATCCCCTCTAACCATTAGGTCTAGACCATGGTCATCCCGATGCTGACCACTTTGGGAGTAAGGAGGAAGACACACTATGTATTCCCTGAACACCGAAGTTATGAAGTAACATAGGCTGTCGATTCATCGGTTACATGGAAACACGTCAATCGTGAGATCGAAGGGATTGGAAGGATATCAATCTAGAGTGATGTGGCATAGTGACGTCATCCAGGGTGATGTGGATCCACGACTAACATGCCATGTTTCACCTAGAATCGTACATCTCATAGACCCTATGTTCCCAATAACATGTGACACATGTCACTTTTTGAAGGCACCACGTGTCATTTCTGCATTGCCATGTATCACACTTGGCACTTACTGTTTGGTCCATTTTGCAAGAGAAGTATGTAGGACCCACCTATATTTTCCTTTCCATATATCATGTCACCCCATGCGAGGGTGGAACCTTTGGGAGTTAGGGACTCCGGGAGCTTGGGATGCAACGTCGTGGGTAAGTTGAAAGGCCCGAAGTCCGAAGCCACGTGGAGAGATTCTGGGTCTTTGGAATTTGGGGAATTTGGGACTCAGGGAATTCAGGACTCCAGAGAAAAGGAAAATTCAACGTCGAACGTTGAATTCTCCTCCAGCCTATGTGTTAGATTAGGATTAAGTCCCGCCATTGGATTGGATGGTGGATGGACCTTCCCTACAAGAGGTAGGAAACTGAGGATGGTATTAATGAGGTGGAGCCACGTGGGTTCCATGTGGCCCTTAACTAATGACGCATGAATAAATTCAAGAGGCCATAACTTACAAACCAAAGGTCAAATTAGAGCCCGGTAACAGTCGTTAGAAATCCATGGGCGAGTCGAAGAAGGAGGAAAACCTCAGAGAAATTATTCGATATGATTAGAGTAATAAAAAAAAATTATTCCCCATCCCTAGAAAGGGTACTTAGGGGTCAAGTGTGTTACAAATGGTATCAGAGAGGGAAACAACACTTGGCCTACTTGGGCTCATGAAAGAGTCGAGTGAGTATGTTTTCTTTCTTAGAAAATTTTAAGGGAGAGGGCATCCTGACCTACCCTATATAGAAGAGCATGATTCAGACACAAGCCTATATGGGCCATAGAATAGTCATAAGACTAGTTTACCAAGGCTAAAATGAGCATCCTGAGAATATCAATATCGTACGAAAGTCATCTGCATAAGTTCATTGAAGGATGTAGATTAAAATTGAGTTGGGATTTTACCCAATGAGATTGAATCATGATAATCTATGGTAAAGTAAGCCTATCATTTATTTTAGGAAATGATATCCAATCCTACAGGAGTTGGATTATGTTGATGGAAACTAATATCAAGACTTGGATGTCAATGGATTGAAAGGATCCGTAGCAGTAATAATTACTACTTTATTGAAGGATTAAACTTTGTATATGTGTATTATCCCTCACGATCAGAGGATTGATGGAAGTGGTAAGGTAAATTTACTTGACCTATAATGAATGAAAATTGTTGCTGGAATAACCCGGTAACCAAGTGAAAAGGAATCCTATAGATTGAGAACAACCTTCATGAAGGTAGGAGTGAGTTGACAAGAGACAATTCAAAATATCATGGTTGTGCTAGGGGAGTGTGTATCCATATTAACTTAATGATGTTTCTATGAGAGAGGAATGATTATGGTGACTATTCTATGAAAAGGGAAAGCATGTGAAACTCTCAGGTTTCGAAGGGAACTGAGAAATGAATTTTGTTTCTGGGTATAAGAATTGTTGGGAAAGGTTTTTCTAATCAAGATGATAAACAGAGCTATAAAAATATGGAGTGATTGAGTGAGAAATCACAACATCCTCCCTTTCTTGGTGGATAGGAAACTAATCTACCAAAATTCTCATGGTAGGAGGAGAGTGACCTCCTCCCCTAGATGTTGTTGAATAGAAGAAATATTTCTAGGTGTCATGGCTAATACTGACCTACATTTGCAGCCTATCTTATGTTTTAATGAGAGTAGATGAAAAAAAATAGAACCTCTACAAAAAATTAAAAAAAGAAAGAGATGGACCCTCTGCCAAATAATGATTATGATCTAAAGATACTCTAGAGTTTTGTGTTAAAATAGTTAGTAAGCGCCCCCGGGGGGGGGCAGCTCAATTGGCAAGTGCCGTGAAAATGAAGTTCCATGAGGTTTCAAGTTCAATTCCCCCCGAATTACCTTGTGTGCTGCGTAAGGGGCATCGTGGGCACACCTGGAGGTTATAGTGGTAGTGGTTGGATAACACGGCCACGTGTAATGCGAGCACGTGCCCAACTAGTTGATGATTCCTCCAGACAAAAAAAAAAAAAAAATTAGTTAGTAAGCAACATACTTCGAAATTGTATTTGGGATTTAAGGAAATAGTACAAATGTTATTAGACTTTAAGTTTATTATAAATGAGGTAAAATGGTTAATTAAATGATTGATCCTGAATGTGGTAAAGGAAGTGTTGGCACTTCTAGATGCCCAATGGGTCATATTGACATCTAGTGGTGGATGGTATCCATATAGATATGGTTTGTAGATATTGTTTGGATCGTAGTGAGGGAATCAAGAAAATGATTTCCTTAATCGAAAGGTTTGTTGATCAAGACCATCTAGAAACTAGATTGGTTGTTTTGTTACCTTGGGCATGGTTATAATTTCCCAAACTGTATTTATGAGTTGGGAAATGTTTTAATGGAAGTTGAGGCAAGAAAGTTTTTTTCCTAGTTGTTATCATATAGAAAGGGAAACATAGTTATGACTGTGTATGTTAAAATTTCAAGTGGATATCATGTGAATAAATGCAAGTTCTCAACCGAGAGGGAAGCCCAATGTTGAGTATCCCTATGGAACTTGTCATGAGAATGGAAGTAAGATCCTTGGGAGAAGGATTTGGGAGTTTGATATGTCCATGAAGGACATGGAAAGGGTGTGAGCAATGAACTTGTGTGATGAATGTTTATCTATGTCTTCGTATGATTGATTACATGAATTTGATGTATGTGAGGTGCAAAATATCCCTATGGTAGATACACATAGGCTTATGATTATGCATGTGGTTAAGTGCATCATATATGTAAGTTAACAAAACAAGGAATATGTGTGGATAAATAATCTACAGGCATAACACAGATGCATGTTTATATTCCTTATGGAATATTTGGTAAACAACTGAAGCTAACTCAAGGGTGAGGCTATCACAGATAGTGAAGGATATACAATAAGGAAGTTGCATGCTGAAGGAGTTTCCTGTGGAGGATCTATGTGAAGACTCTGTCAAAAGAACAGAGTCACAACCTTAATTACTGCTAAGAATTGAGAAATGGGATACAAGCCTATATATATACATGTTGGTTACTTCTATCTTTCTACCTTTCTTGGGTTGACCCAGGTTCAGTTCTACCATGGTTTCCAACAAAACCCCTTTAAAACAATCATCCCCTCTAGTAAACCAGAAGGTAAAATTGTCCACAGAGTGCACTGCGCAATATCACATGAGATAGTTCTATTGGTGGCTACAACACTCAAGTGCTTGCAGCCTAGGAATGAGTGGGGATATAGGATTAAAATCTATGATATTCATTTGTTACTTGAACATTCATCTTATATTGAATACCCTATCGTTCTTATTCATGCATGTAAAATAAAACATCTAACTACTTATTCATGCATTTGTCTAACATATAATCATTGAAAGTAAAGGAAATGCACAATATTCAATCAAATAACACATGATCTACCATTGTTCACCCCTCTTGGGATACGTCCACAAAGATTTGGTTTCTCTGCTCTTTTATTATGGTGTTTCCAAAAATGCAGTGCCAAGTGCATTACAACTCTCCATCAGCTACTCAAGATTTACAATGAGGCAGACTAGATCACACCAAGCTCCTGAGCATGTGATCCAACCCTCAATATCTACCATATTTCCTCTCCTCAGCTCAACAACTTACAAAATAGATTGTATTTACAGTCATTATGTCTTCAAACGACATAGTAACAATGACCAACCACCACCTAGACCTCATAGGTACCTACTTATACATGTTTTTGGCTTACCAGCCATTACATATTCTTACCAGCCATTACATATTCTTACTCTGTGTTGAGTTCAGGAAGAAACAAAGTTACTGAACACTCTATAAGAAACAACTCTACAAGGTGTGCATTGAGCAAGGATAACTCCAAGAGGGAGAAAAGAATTTTTTTGCAAGAAATCCTTCGAACTGAGTTAAAAAAATCCAAGGAATGCAAGGTGTGCGTGGGAGATTGAAATCTTCGAGGAGATCAATATCAAGAGGAGTAAAAAAAAAAGTGTGTAGGCATCAGACTTGTTCTGAGTCCATAAGATCAGAAGAGATAACACTTGCAAGAGCGAAGCGAGACCAAGAGTCCGATTCATAGGAGGAATTTCAAAGGTCGATATCTTTGGACGTGGACTAAGTCTTCCAAGTTGGGAGAATTCTTAAGCTTGGGAAGAAGAGCGATCACAACCATCATATTGGTTTTGAGGAGGAATATGAGTTGTCAGATTTGAGTTCAGTGAATAGAGGGAGCGGAAAGGAAAGAATGAATTCCATCCATTGGATCTGAGCAGGAAGGATCAATAGTTGCTTGATCAGAGGAAGGTGCACGATCCTTAATGCTCGCATGCACAAGAGAGAGAATCTCTCAAGGTTTGAAACTTGAAATTCCCAAAGCGTGGAGAGTTGAAGGGTCGAAACGAATCTAGATCACTGGATGCAGAGGGAATACATGTAACCTGGTCGGAAGATCCAAGGGAAGGGGGAGGTTGAAGTGTTGAAACAACCGAATCCTAAAGACTTGAAGAGCCGAGAGTCATCAATTTATGAGGGGACACTTGTCACAAGATCATGAGCTCTGGGGAAAGTTACCCTAGAGTTTCACTTTGAGAAATGAAATAGCCGAGGCCCGAAGACCCGAAGAAAATCTGGATTGTCAGATCCAGAAAGGGACACATGGTGAAATATTGCAAGCTTCGGGTAAGTTTCATTTAATTTTCGGTTGAAAGTTGAAACTTCTAAAACCCGAAGACCCAAAGTAGATCTAGGTCGTCTGATCTAGAGGAGATGTGGCATGAATCCATGAAGTCTGTGTAAAGTATTGAAGTGATTCATAGCCATCAGATCAGAGGAGACGTGGTGTGAATCCGTGAACTCCGGGTAAAGTCCCGAAGTGAGTCATAGACATCAGATCAAGGGAGACGTGGCATAGATCCATGCACTCCGGGTAAATACCCAAAGTAAAATTCAGTAGTTAATCTGAGGAGGACACACATCAATAGATTGTCAATTCCAGATAAAAACCACAAGAAGTTAGGAGTTTGACTTTTGATATTTCTGAATCCCGGAAACCTGAAGTGATGAGAGCCGTCGAGGTGAAGGTGGACACGCGGCGCCAGATCCAGAACTCCAGAAGAAAACAGAGGAGGAAAATTCTGAAGACCTGGAGAAGATCTTAATCATTGATTGAGAAGGGAGTCTGAGGACTATCGATCTAGTTGAGGAGGAAAAAGTCTCAAAGAAGGAGCACAACTATTGATTGGGGAGATACATGTCAGCAGATATTCCACTCCGGGAGATACCAAGTCAACAGAGGTGAGAATTTGAGAATTGAGATTCCCAAAGGCTAGATCCACGGAGGACATCCTAGCTGTAGGTTTAGGGAGATAGTTGGCAACAGATAGTTCACTCTGGAAGGTTGGAGTACAGAGGAGAGAGAGGTTTGATATTTCAAACACCTGAATTCCAGAGTTGCGAAGAGATCATAGCCATTGATCTAGGAGGAGTAGATCTGGTCCGTAGATTGAAAAGGCATAGATCTGAAGCGTCGATTCAGACGTTATTGTCAATATCGTGAGATCAAAAATTGGGAAGGATTTCGGGTCCAAGACAAGATCGAACATTAATTTTCCTTGAGCATGCCGCAATTTCAACCACAATTTTGACAGGGATATACGTGGTAGCACGAGGAGGATTGTGGGGAGAAAAGTGGGTTGGTTGGAAACCACTCTTTCCCACACCTGTAATCACACATTAGCACAAGGGAAAAACCCAGTGAAATATGAAGAAGGGGCTCGTGAAAAGGAGCTAGCGCCCGTGAACTGAAGAGTGTTAGAATGCGTAGATAGAGGGTGCGGGTGTCACAGGACCTGCACCAAAGGAAGGAAAGGGGCATGTGTATAATTGATCTAGGTTCATTCAGGATCCCGAACAATCCAGAGACTGGGAGGTCACATAACCCTAGGAGGGGAGGGGGGATGCATCAGGTGGTATCAGAGCTCAGATTTTTAATTTTTATAGCAGAGATTAGATAAAGAAAATACTCTGATACACACCATCATGTGGTATCAAAGCACAGATTGTTTATTTCTGTAGCGAAGAGCAGAGATGGATTTTCATATTTCCAGGTGGGAAATGAAATGATATCATTGGAGGATCTCATAGACTGTCAGGAGGACAGTAGTGGAAATTCATATTTCTAGGTGGGAAATGATATGATATTAGCAAAGGATCTTAGAAACTATCGAGTGGGAAGAAGTGGACTTTCAAGTTGCCAGGTGGGCAATGGAAAGAGACCAGGTGGAGGTCTCGTATACTGCTAGAGGACCAGTGATGATAGTTCATATTTCCAAGTGGGAAATGAGATGGGATTGGTTGATCTCATATACTGCCAGGTAGGCAGCATAAAATTCCCAAATTTCCAGGTAAGCAAGGGGAAATAAATGAGACTGTCTGAAAGTCTTGGGAGCTCAGAAGTGAGTTCATGTCAGCAAGGATCCCTGATAGGTGAAAATTCATGTGTATTTGCAGACCCTATGAATGAAGATGATGATAAGTTAAATACTTCCACCATCTAGGAGAAGGATCAAAGGATCATTCTGATTATTGGGGGAATTTGGATATTCCTACCCGATAGCCCAGTTGAGGCTAGAGCATGTGTTGCATATCCAATAGCAGAAGAAGGAAAGAAAGCGGTGACTGTCATGATGAAGGAGAAGATATCAGAAGCTAACCAAAGAGAAGAGGAAGAAATGGATCAGACACTGATGTCTACCCCAGCAAAAGAAGAGGAGCATTCAGAAGAATGGCTCAAATTTTTCAGCTAGGAAGTTGAAACAGAGATGACTGTAGCACTGGAGCCTGCAGCAGAAAGAGAAACAAATAGCATAGACCTTGCTGATTTGTATACATAATTGGAACCCCTAGAGATTAGTGTAATGGTGCAATGCTTACACATCCGACAGGTCAAGTTGGAGGCAGATGGAGGAGCATACTAGCCAGGGGAGCAGCTGGAAGAAGTTGGACTTGAACTAACACAAGAGGAGCTGGAAGAACCCAATCTGTCAGAGGAGGAATATGAGCATCAAATTAGTGATGAGACTACAGAACTAAATTTTGCAGCAGAGTGGCAACTTAGTGCCACAAAATAAGAAGAAAATGATATGGGGGATCAAGATGATCTACCCACTGATAAGGAAGAGTTGCAGCTGAGAAGACTGCATAAGGAGAGTCAGCCACTGGAGCAGCTAGAAAGGGTGATAGAGGAGATCAGGAAGCTGATGTTGAGGTCGGTAGAAGCAATCAGCAAAGGGAAGTTGAGCAGAGGAGAGCCTACCATAGCAACAGGGAAGAAAAAGAAGAAGCAACAGCAACAACAACAGCGGAATAACTGGAGGGGAGCAAGAGGACAACTCCAAGGGAGAGTTTGGGATCCAGGAGGATTTCAAAACTAGAAAAGAGGAGCTCATGAGAAGGAGCTCATGTTTTTACTAGTAGTGGAGTATGATGCAGGAGCATCTCTCCACCTCATAAAATGCACCAGCACGCCAACATGCAGATGCACAATGGAGAAAGGGAGAGGCATCAACCCTCCCATTTCTAAATTTCAAATAATCCAATACAGATTTTTTTGTTGTAAGGATGTAAGAGCCAAGCCATGCCTTTGTACAAGTAGTGGTTAGGATTTCCTTAAATGGTTGCCTATAACAAGTCCAAATCATAGTGAGGTTTTCACATTCATTTATGGAATGTAGCCGTAGGAGTATTGTGTCGTAACTTAGACACCAATGGCACTAAGGGGTGAAGAGGATAAGCTCGTAGAGCCCTCTTTTGTAAAGAGAAAAAAATCAGAGAGAGAGATATATCAGGTAGAGAGAGTCTTAGGAGACTAAGGAGGTAGAATAGTTCTGAGAGAGAGAGAACTGGGACTCTGTTGTAGTCCATTTTTTATGTAAACATCTGTATAGATACGTAGAGATAATAGAAAAGAAGTTTTTCATGCATATTGTTGTTCATGTGTTTATGTATTTTATGAATGAATTTTTTATATGTATGATAAGTTTCATTTACAGTAGGAATATAGATTTCTTTATCTTTGTTTGAGTTTGAAATATCATTCTGGGTTCTTTAGGCTGTGCAAGGAGTGCACAAAAGAACATTTGAGATTTTGTAGCTAGCACAAGGAATGCACATATGAACTCTGCAGAGTCAGAAAAGAATGTGTCAGGAGAGCACACCAGGGTGATCACAAACTCAAGAGGAACCTCAAGTCTTCTTAATACCTTGGAGGAGAAACTGTGTAGAGAGAGAACAGAGAGACAGAGTTATTGAGAATTTGGTAGAGCTCTGCCAGGCAGGCATCAAGCGGGTGAAAGTGTGCACTAAGGGAAATATGTGCTGAGTTCAGGAAGAAACAAATTTATTGAACACTCTGTAAGAAACAACTTTGCAAGGTGTGCATCGAGCAAGGAGAACGCCAGGAGGGCGGGAAGAATTTCTTTGCAAGAAATCTTTCGAACTGAGTTAACAAAATCCCAGGAACGCAAGGTGTGCGTGGGATATCGAAATCTTCGAGGAGATTAAGCTCAGGAGGAGTAACTCAAAAAGTGTGTAGGAGTCGGACTTGTTCTGATTCCATAATCTTAGAAGAGATAACACTTGCAAGATCGAAGTGATACCAAGAGTCGGGTTCGCAGGAGGATGTTCAAAGGCCGAGATCTTTGGATGTGGACTAAGTCTTCCAAGTCAGGAGAAGTCTAAAGGTCGGGAAAAAGAGTGACAACAACCATCAGATTGGTTGTGAGGAGGAATATGAGTCATCAGATTTGAGTTTAGTGAACAGAGGGAGTGTAAAGGAAAGAATGGATTCCATCTGTTGGATCTGAGCAAGAAGGATCAACAACTGCCTAATCAGAGGAAGGTACATGAGCCTTAACGCTCACATGCACAGGAGAGAGAATTTCTCAAGGTTTGAAACTTGATATTATTGAAGCGCAAAGAGTCGAAGGGCCGGAATGAATCTAGACCATTGGATCTAGAGGGAATATGTGTCAACAAGTGGGAATATCCAAGGGAAGGCAGAGGTTGAAGTGTTGAAACAACCAAAGCCCAAAGAGTTGAAGATTTGAGAGCCGTCGATCTGTGAGGAGACACTTGTCACCAAGTCATGAGCTCTAGGGAAAGTTACCCTAGAGTTTCAGTTTGAGAAATGAAATAGCTGAAGCCTAAAGACCCAAAGAAAATATAGACCGTCAGATCCAGAAAGGGACACGTGGTGAAAGATCGCAACCTTCGGGTAAGTTGCATTTAAGTTTCGGTTGAAAGTTGAAATTTTCGAAACCTGAAGACCTGAAATAGATCTGGGCCATCCGATCTAGAGGAGATGTGGTGTGAATCCATGAAATCTAAGTAAAGTCCCAAACTGATTCATAGTTGTCAGATCAGAGGAGACATGGCATGAATCCATGAACTCTGAGTAAAGTATCGAATGATTCATAGCCATCAAATCAAGGGAGACGTGGCATAGATCCATGCACTCCGGGTAAAGACCCGAAGTAAAATTCATCTATTAATCTGAGGAGGACATGCATCAATAGATTATCAACTCTGGATAAAAGCCATAGGAAGGAAGAAGTTTGACATTTGAGATTTTCGAAGCTCAGAAACCCGAAGCAACAAGAGTCATCGAGGTGAACGTTGACACACGGCACCAGATCCAAAACTCTGGAAGAAAACAGAGGAGGAAATGTTTGAAGACTCGGAGAAGATCTTGATCATTGATCGAGAAGAGAGTCTAAGGACCATCGATTTGGTTGAGGAGGCCAAAGTCTCGAAGTGGGATCCTAGCCGTTGATTGGGGAGATACGTGTCAGTAGATCTTCCACTCCGGGAGATACCCAGTCAGCAGAGGCGAGAATATGAGAATTCAAATTCCCGAAGGTCAGATCCATGAAGGAGATCCTAGCCATAGGTTCAGGGAGATAGATGGAAACAGATCATTAACTCTAGAATATTGGAGTATGGAGGAGAGCGAGGTTTGATATTTCAAACACCCAAAGTCCGGAGTTGAGAAGAGATCACAGTCATTGATCTCAGAGGAGCAGATATGGTCCGTAGATTGAAAAGGCACAGATTTGAAGCATCAATTTAGACTTTATCATCAAGATCACGAGATCGATGATTAGGAAGGATTACAAGGCCAATACAAGCTCAGATGTTAATTATTCTTGAGTAGGCCGCAATTTCAACCACAATTTTGACAGGGATATACGTGGCATCATAAGGAGGATTGTGGGGTGAAAAGTGGGTTGGATGGAAACCACTCTTGCTTACTCCCACAATCACACATTAGCACAAGGGCATAGCCTAGCGACATATGAAGAAGGGGCTCGTGAAAAGGATATAGCACCTGTGAACTAAAGAGCGTTAGAACGCGTAGACAAAGGGTTTGGGTGTCATGGGACCTACACCAAAGGAAGGAAAGGGGCCTATGTATAATTGATATGGGTTCATCCAGGAGCCTGAAGAGTCTATCTGACTCAACAACTGGAAATATCCAGAGACCGGGAGGTCGCAAAACCCAAGGAGGGGAGGGGGGTTGCATCAGGTGGTATCAGAGCTCATATTTTTAATTTTTGTAGCAGAGAGTAGATAAAGAAAATACTCGGGTACACACCATCAGGTGGTATCAGAGCACAGATTGTTTATTGCTATAGCGGAGAGTAGAGATGGATTTTCAAATTTCCAGGTGGGAAATGAAATGATATCATTGGAGGATATCATATACTGTCAGGAGGATAGTAGTGGAAATTCATATTTCCAGGTGGGCAACGATATGAGATTAGCAGAGGATCTCAGAAACTGTCAGGTGGGAAGAAGTGGACATTCAAGTTGCCAGGTGGGAAATGGAAAGAGACCAAGTGGAGGTATCGTATACTACTAGAGGAGCAGTGATGAAATTTTAGATTGCCAAGTGGGAAATGAGATGGGATCGGTTGATCTCATATACTTCCAGGTGGGCAGCATAAAATTCCCAAATTGTCAAGTGGGCAGGGGGAAAGAAATGAGATTGTCTTAAAGTATCGGGAGCTCAAAAGTGAGTTCATGTCATCAAGGAGCATTGATAGGTGAAAATTCATGTGGATTTGTAGACCATGTGAATGAATATGATGAGAACTTAAATACTTCCACCATCTAGGAGGAGGATCAGAGGATCATTCTGATTATTGGGGGAATTTGGATATTCCTACCAGATAGCCCAGTTCAGAGAATGTGTTGCAGATGCAACAACAGAAGAACGATAGCCAGCGGTGACTATCATGATGAAGGATCATATATTAGAACATGCCCAATGAGAAGAGGAAGAAATGGAGAAGACACTTATGTCTACCCCAGCAGAAGAAGAGGAGCATTCAGAAGAGAGGCTCAAATTTTTCATCCAGGAAGATGAAACAAAGATGACTGCAACACTGGAGCCTGCAGCAGAAAGAGAAATAGATAGCATGGACCTTGTTGATCTGTGTACATAATTGGAATCCCTAGAGATAAGGGTAATGGTGCAAATCTTGCACATCCGACAGGTCAAGTTGGAGGTAGATGGAGGAGCATACCAGCCAGGGAAGCAGCTGGAAAAAGTTGGACTTGAACCAATGCAAGAGGAGCTGGAAGAAGCCAATCAGTCAAAGGAGGAAGCTAAGCAGTAGCTCAGTGATGAGACTGCAGAACTGAAATTTGCAGCAGAGTGGCAACTTAGTACCACAAAAGAAGAAGAAAATGATATGGGGGATCAAGATGATCTACCCATTGATAAGGAAGAGTTGCAGCCGAGAAGACTTCATAAGGAGAACCATCCAATGGAGAAGTTGGACAGGGTGATAGAGGAGATCAGGAAGCTGATGTTGAGGTCAGCAAAAGTAGACAACAAAGGGAATTTGAGCAGTGGAGAGCCTGCCATAGCAGCAGGGAAGAAAAAGAAGAAGCAACAGTGGCATAGCTGGAGGGGAGAAAGAGGAAAACTCCAAGGGAGAGTTTGGGATCCATGAAGATTTCAACACTAGAAAAGAGGACCTCATGAGCAAGAG
Source organism: Picea glauca (assembly GCA_000966675.3). Classification (NCBI taxonomy): domain Eukaryota; kingdom Viridiplantae; phylum Streptophyta; class Pinopsida; order Pinales; family Pinaceae; genus Picea; species Picea glauca. The sequence continues at coordinate 622,881 of JZKD02S0155787.1, read as the reverse complement.
CTCATGTTTTTATTAGAAGTGGAGTATGATGCAGGAGCATCGCTCCACCTCAGCAAATGCGCTAGCACGCAGACGTGCAATGGAGAAAGGGAGAGGCACCGACCCTCCCATTTTTAAATTTGAAATAATCCAAAACAATTTTTTGTGTTGTAAGGCTGCAAGAGCCAAGCCATGCCTTTATACAGGTAGTGGTTAGGGTTTCCTTAAATGGTTGCCTATAGCAGGTCCAGATCGTAGTTTGGTCTGGACATTAATTTATGGAATGTAGTCGTAGGAGTATGGTGTCGTAACTAAAACAACGAGGGCACTAAGGGGTGAAGAGGATAAGCTCGTAGAGCCCTCTTTTGTAAAGGGAAGAAAAGCAGAGAGAGAGAGATCTCAAGTAGAGAGAGTCTTAGGAGACTTAGGAGGTAGAATAGTTTTGAGAGAGAGAGAACTGGGACTTCGTTGCAGTCCAGTTTTTATGTAAACATATGTATAGATACATAGATATAATAGAAAAGAAGTTTTTCCTGCATATTATTGTTCATGTGTTTATATATTTTATGAATGAATTTTGTAGATGTATGATAAGTTTCATTTACAGTAGGAAGATAGATTTCTCTATCTTTGTTTGAGTTTGAAATATCATTCTGGGTTCTTTAGGCTGTGCAAGGAGTGCACAACAGAACATTTGAGATTATGTAGCCAGTGCAAGGAATGCACATATGAAATCTACAGAGTCATAAAAGAACATACCAGGAGGGCACACCAGGGCCATCACAAACTGTGTAGAGAAACTGTATACCTTAGAGGAGAAATTGTGCAGAGAAAGCACAAAGAGATGGAGTTATTGATAATTTTGCAGAGCTCTGTCAGGCAGGCATCGAGCGGGTGCAAGTGTGCACTAAGGAAACTCTGTGTTGAGTTTAGGAAGAAATAGAGTTACTGAAGACTCTGTAAGAAATGGCTTTGCAAGGTGTGCATCGAGCAAGGAGAACGCCAGGAGGGCAAGAATAATTTATTTGCAAGAAATCCTTCAAACTGAGTTAACAAAATCCAAGGAACACAAGGTGTGCATGGGAGATTGAAATCTTCGAGGAGATCAAGCTCAGGAGGAGTAACAAAAAAAGTGCATAGGATTTAGACTTGTTCCAAGTCCATAATCTCAGAAGAGATAACACTTGCAAGAGCAAAGAGAGACCAAGAGTCAGGTTCGCAGGAGGAAGTTCAAAGGCTGAGATCTTTGGACGTGGACTAAGTCTTCCAAGTCAGAATAATTCTAAAGCTCGGGAAGAAGAGCAACAATATCCATCAGATTGGTTGTGAGGAGGAATCTGAGCCATCATATTTGAGCTCAACAAACAGAGGGAGTGCAAAGGAAAGAACGAATTACATCCGTTGGATCTGAGCAAGAAGGATCAATAGCCACCTGATCAAAGGAAGGTGCATGAGCCTTAACGCTCACATGCACAGGACAAAGAATCTCTCAAGTTGTAATGTCCCCCACCTCTTAGAGAGGTGATGAGGAGACTCAGTGGCCTGGGCACCCCCACTAGGTCATAGTCTCACACTGAGGGGGAAAAAAGTCAAGAAGTTAAAAGTTATATTTTTAAGTTGACTTAAGAAAGGAAAAGGATAAAGGAGTAAAATATAACTCAATAGAAAAATAGAAGATTAACCCTGGGAGTTAACCTAACTCAACAGAGAATTAGAAGGAAAAGTATAAGTAAGAGGTTGGGGTGCACCTATTATTCATTCTGGTTTTGGATTAGCAT
>JZKD02S0155787.1:601340-615615 GCA_000966675.3 Picea glauca | reverse complement strand
TAAATGTTTGGCGATATTTTTGTAAAAATATTCAAATTTCTAAGAATTTTATATAGTTTTTATAAAATTTTGGCGATTTTTAAGGTAAAATAATTTTATCCTATAGAATTTGGGAGAATCATTTTTAAAATAACGAATCTTGTTTTTGGAAAAACAATGGAAAATTAGCCCATGAGCGAAATTTATCCCCTAAAATCATCCCTGGCCACTACAGTTCATGCAGACACAAGGAAAATTACAGAATGATCACCATCAAAAGTGGTCCACATACTTACAAAACTTCCACCTCAACATCAAGTATAAAATAGGAAGCACCAACTGCGTTGTTGATTGCCTCAGTAGACAGCCAGTCGCGGCACTCACCATGGTGCTAGACTCTTGCGGCCATGAGACCTTTGGATGGCCCCAACTCTATGAGACAGACCCGGACTTCACCACCACCTACCAAATGTTGGGTGAAAACATAGTTGTCAATAATTTTCATCTTCAGGATGGGTTATTGTGTCGTTTGGGCCATATCTGTGTTCCATCAAGCAAGCGAGCGAAGCTAAGATGGGAATCCCGCTACAGTCGAGTGGCAGGACACTTCGGCGTTGAAAATACAGTGGCGATGCTACAAAAACATTTCTACTGGACGAAACTTCGACAGGAGGTCAACAACTATATCAGGTCCTGCATTGCCTTCGTTATTGCCAAACCAACCACTAAGAAACAGGGACTCTACACCCCTCTTCCTACTCTTGACTGGCCATGGGAATCCATCTCAATGGACTACATGTCGGGCCTCCTATCCACCAAGCAGGGAAATGACTATTTTTTTTTGGTTGTTGATTGCTTTTCTAAGATGGTGATTCTGGTTGCCTACAAGAAGAACATCACAACAGAAGCCACTGCCAAGCTCTTCTTTGAACGAGTTTGGGTACATTTTTGGATCCCACAAACCATTGTCTCATATAGGGACAGTCAATTTCTCATCACATTATGTTCGATCCTCTGGTCACTATTGGACACTAAGTTCACCAAATCCACGGCCTTCCACCCCTAATAAGATGGCCAAACCAAGGTCGTAAATTGAATGATCGTGCATATCATGTGCATGTATAATTCCAAGCACCCTCGCACATGTGATGAGAGTCTTCCCTATGTCTAGCATACCTACAACCGAGCCCTGCATAACTCAACCAGCCACAGCCCCTTTCAGGTGGGGTTGGGATTCCAACCATTGGGTCCCATAGATGTTGCAGTCACCTCGGTCAACTCATCTCTTGCTTCAACTGAAGCTGATAAAGCCACCCGATTCATTGAGAAGATCCATCACATCCGCCAAAAGGTTCATGATATCCTACAGAAGTCCAATGACAAGTAAAAGCAGCACCATGATAAACATCGGGTGCCATATAAGTTTCAGGTGGGTGACAAAGTTTGGTTGCACTTGCAAAAAGAATGCCTTACATGACCCCATCAAAAGCTTCGCCCACTCCATTATGAGCCATACACCATCACCAAGGCTATGGGGGATAATTATTTTGAGCTCAACATTTCTCCTTTCCTTGGCCTGCACCTAGTGTTCAACGTGGACCTCCTTCAGCCTTATTTCCAACCATTATTGGACACCTTAGACGTAGCAGAACAACTGACACCAAAAATCTCAACCCTAACTGCATACAACAGGAATCCAATGATCAGATTGTGGACACACAGATCAAGGGCACTCAACAACAAAGGATCCTGCTTTATCGAGTCGTGAAAGCGGGGCAGCTCTTGCACCAAGGCAAGTGGCTCACCCGGGGCCAAATTCAACGAAAATTTCCTCATCTGATGGGGGAACTCAACGCAATTGAGACCATTTATTACTAAGGAGAGAGGATTGATCCAGGTGGATATCGGTGGCCACCCACCTTTTCCAGCTGGCTCAAAACGTCTTTCTGGCAATTTTCATAATTTACTATTTTTAGCAGTTTTTCGGGTCCTGAACTTTCGGAGCCGTTTTGAGGCCCTAAACAATGTTTTTTTGGGTATGTTGCAATAAAAAATATTTCATCATGAAATTTTCAGCAATTGTGTATTCCTCATATAGATCTTTTCAACGGTCTATCGTACGCCTAAAACGGAGATCATATGAAAACGTTACGGCCCCGGGAAGTTGATGTACTGACTTACCCAAATGGGGCCCACATGATTTTTGGTGCTTCATCTCCTAGGGTTAGGTTTTTGGATGTCTAAGGTTTTTAAAACCCCTGTTTATTGTAAAAAGGCCTTCAGATCCTCATTGTAATCATCTTCTTGTGAATGAGCACATCCGTCACATCTCTCCTCAGAGATAAGCTGCCACCATTCTAGCAAGCTTGTTTTCCGCTACATTTTACAGTTTCAACTTATTTCCTTATTGAATAGAAAACCAGTTTTATTGTATCTTTGTTATTTTGTGTTAAGAATATGTTAATAATCTATAGTAATTTCATTCTGCTCATAAAATCTGGATGAAGGTGGACATGCGATGCCAGATCCAGAACTCCGGAAGAAAATGGAGGAGGAAAATTCCAAAGACCTGGAGAAGATCTTGATCGTTGATCAAGAAGGGAGTTTGAGGACCATCGATCTGGTTGAGGAGGACAAAGTCCAAAAACAGGAGCACAATCATTGATTGGGGAGATACGTGTCAGCAGATCTTCCACTCTGGGAGATACCCAGTCAACAGAGGCGAGAATTTGAGAATTGAGATTCCCGAAGGCCGGATCCACGAAGGAGATCCTAGCCGTAGGTTCAGGGAGATAGCTAGCAACAGATCATTAACTTCAGAAGATTGGAGTATGAAGGAGAGGGAAGTTTGATATTTCAAACACCTGAAGCCCGGAGTTGTGAAGAGATCATAGTCGTTGATCTAGGAGGAGAAGATTTGGTCCGTAGATTGAAAAGGCATAGATCTGAAGCATTGATTTAGATGTTATCGTCAAGATCGTGAGATCAATGATCGAGAAGGATTGCGGGGCCAAGACAAGCTCAGATGTTAATTTTCCTTGAGCGGGCCGCAATTTCAACCACGGTTTTCACAGGGATATACATGGCAACACGAGGAGGATTGCAGGGCGAAAAGTGGGTTGGTTGGAAACCACTCTTGCTCGTGCCCACAATCATGCATTATCACAAGGGCATATCCCAAGGAAATATGAATAAGGGGCTCGTGAAAAGGAGACAGCGTCTGTGAACTAAAGAGCACTAGAACGCGCAGATAGAGGGTGCGGGTGTCACAGGACCTGCACCAAAGGAAGGAAAGGGGCCTGTGTATAATTGATTTGGGTTCATTCAGGAGCCCAAAGAGTCGATCCAAATCAACAATTGGAAATATCCAGAGACCGGGAGGTCACAAAACCCCAGGAGGGGAGGGGGGATGCATCATTCCTGGTTGTTTAAGAACAATGTCAAGACATATCGAAACCTACTTTTTACTGTAAGTTGGCCCTTCCAGTTAGACAGGATCCCTCATCAGATTAAAATATCTTGTTTCCCATTGTCACCAAGCAACAACTCTTATCTTTAAGAACAAGTGCCATATTTGGATTAATTAAAGAAAAGGATAACTAGTTAGGACAAAAGATAGCAGACTAGAAAATAGGTTGTAAACCTCTCAGATCAAAGGCCATATCCATTGGGCATGGAGTCTCAATTGTTACAAAAAAAAATATGAGTATGAAAGATGGAATAATAATAAGAAAACGCATAAATCTCAAACATAATAAAGGCAAGAGCAATCTCTATCACTTTGAGATGAAGAATAAACAATTTGTTGGGAATTGTCAATGATGAATCCAACAATCGAAAAGTGAATGCACATAAAACATATCAGGTTTATGATTATTATTATATGAGAAGAAAATAATACTTCATCTCTTACTCATAAGGCTCGATAATGAAGACGCAGGTCGAGTCAATGCTTACAGCATATGTATGGGAATATGTGATATTTAAAGATTCCTTTATTATTTGTAACAATGGAGGTTGTACCAAATTGGTGTACTTCTAACCCTAACATCAATCTTACTGCAAAAAGAAGAGGAAACAATTATAGCATTTGAAGAAGCTTAATACATAAAAAGAAACAAGAACAAGGCTTTAATTGGCCTGAGCAATGAATCCATGGATTGATGTTTATCATCTAAAAATATTTACAATAGCTTGACAGGCTTGATTAAAAAAGACTCAGTGCTAGCTGCTATTCATCTCCTAACATGCTAAGCCCCCAAAATGTCTTATGTTGTTGCTTATATTTTCCTTGATTGCTAGTCTAATGTCTTCAGATTTGGAAATAGTTTCCCAACAACTGCTTTGAAATATTCCATTAAATCTGAACCAATTTCTTAAGATAAAGTAATTATGGAGAATTTGACACCTCAAGTTCTTGAGTTTTCATGGAATTAGTTATGTGATTTGTCAGGTATTTTATCTCGATTGACCAAATTAATCATAAAAGTAATAATGAAATATAAACCATTCCTTGATGTCAATGAAGTAACCCAATCACACCTTCTATTTATTCTAAAACCAAACTTTTAATAAATGTTCATAATTAATGGCATACATTAACTTTGACACCAATCAATATTATTCAATGCCAAAAAGTTGTGTAACTTATTGTAGAAATTATACACCTTCTTGGGATGAACAAAGCTTAACCCATAAATTGAAAGCCCCCAAAATGTTTGTTGTGCCTCTTTCGCCACCTTGGTGAGAAAATAAGAGATGCTTGCAAGCTCAGTTGGGTCTGCTAAGAAGGACAACTGTAGAGAAAAGAGTTAGAGAAAGAAAAACAAAACTATAATTAAGAATTAAACTAATAGATGCAATAAAAACTAAAATCATGGGCATAGGGACATAGAGATAACAAGAACAAAAAGACCCATGTCACCAATGTTTGAGGCTGATCTATTGATGAAAACAAAGCACCAAGAAGAAAGGGGACTATGAGTCCCTTATTCCTCCAAGGGAAGGCTCTTGGACCCTCACTAGTTAGCTCTTCTTACAACAAAGAAAATGGAAAATGGTGGTGAAAGAACTATTTACAAATACACTCAATGGTGAGATGGATTGTCCAATGTAATGGTGCCCAAAGTGCTCTTGTCAAGGATGGAGTCCTTAAAACAATATAGGCAGCATAACATTACTTTGAATTCCTTGAGAAAATGAGGTGCATTCATGGATTTTTATAGCATTGTATTAGGTTATTGTTTAACTGCTTTGTAGTGTGAAAAGAGGCCATTTAGGGCATTATTAGGTCTTTGACCAGCCCACCAGTCGGATCCAGCCTAGATATGAGGGTCAAATCGGCTTGGGAGCTGAACCATAAGTGGTTGGGAGGCATACCACTTTCATAAATGCGCCATTTAGCAGGTGCGTGGCTTTTTGCACTAACAGTTGTGCATCGTGTGCCTGTGCGCGATTTCTACATTCTTGTTCCGCGCATGCGCGCGCGCCCAATGTCTGCAAAGCGCTCTTCAATTTTTCACTACTTTGTATAGTTTTTTGACCTTTTTGAATGTTATGGTATTAATTTAGGTCCATGAATGACTTCATTACTGTTTGACGATGCTGAGTTCTTGTAACCATGTGCAGACGAAATTTCAGTGATAACAGATGCCCCCTGATGGATGAGGTTAGGAGCATACATATAGCCGAAATCCATCAATGTTTCTTCTACTGAGAATGTTGTTGTAAGATAGAGAAATAGTGGGATCATTCAGAGCAATCCGTTGGAGGAAAAAAGGAACCGGTAGGACTCGACCTTCTATGAGGTGTGTAAAATAAAAAATTGTGTACAAACGAGGCGGGCATGCCCCATGCTCGTGTCATGTAACTCTGAAAAAAGATGATTGAAGTGTTGGTGTAGAAAACTGCAGCGCCCTCGGGGGAAGTCGTGATAGAGGCAAAAGACAATTCTGCAAATGAACATGCTCTGAATAGTAGGCATCGATTGCGGTAATAAGTAGCAGCGATGATGTGGGCATTGATAGCCCTGCCAAGTTCAGAGGTCTTCGGCAAATAAAAGAACTAACTGTAATAGTTGCAAAGTAAGACCCACCGTAACATGAGAAAGTGTTGTCGTCAAATGTTATGGGGGTCAACGACAGCAGGGAGAAATGGTGTTTCACCCTGTGCCTTCTGAGATCTCTCATTGAGTGGAGAATGAGAATCAAGATACTGTCACCCTTCTGGAAAATTGTGTTGATGTCGACAAAAGGGGAACGCGACTCCCAGAAGCAAAGGGCTTCGTGAAATCTACTGAGGTGAGGAAGTGGTAGAGGTACATGGACAAAGTCAAGATGTGGGAAGACTCAAGACTGCCCTTGGTTGGAGGATGTATGAGATAAAAAGTGGTCGCAACCATGTAACGAGGTCGAGTGTCAGGGGGACGACAAGACCAGTGATAAGTTGTGTCAGAGGCAGGACAAGGTGAACAAATTCAGAGGGTAGAGATAAGTGACCTGTGGGGTACTCTGAAGATATGGATGATGTTGGCAAGGGTAAATGATAAGTAATGCTCCAACCAAGGGTGACATGGGTTGCGTTTGGCCAAAAAGAGGGAAGCAGGTCGCCAAAGGTGACGACAAAAAGGGTAATGTAACGACTGAAAATAAAGACGTTTTTACAATAAATAATGAATAATTTGGGGAGAAATGTAAAAATACAGAAACGGGTTCCCCAGTGTGATATGGGTGGCCTATGTAGGGTAGAATTTGCATGAAAAAGGGTGGGGGTCCCATTGGTGAGTTTCTGTATGAGGTAGGTGAAATGAAGGTAGGTTCGCAGATGGGAAAACTGATTGTGAATGAAATGGAGGGTTCATGATACTGCGGAGGTGTAGGTAAAAAAATAGAACCATAAAGCGATAATATAGGAGTCCATGTGGGAAAGCTAGCAAAATGAGGAGAAGGAGTATGTGGCTGATTCGCGACATGATGAAAGAATATCGAGACTCCCATCCCTAAAGGGTAATGAAAAACAGTATGAGTGTCAAAAAGTGGCAAAAGGTGCTATGAATGGGACAACTCATGTGGGTAAGAATGCTACCAGGTACTAGTATCGAAGATGCAAATGGAGGCGTGGGTATTGCAGAGCCAGGGATGGGGATCCTAGAGGCCAATATCAGAGGGTGTGACTAGAAATGTAAATGCGATACAGCGGGAAACCCTACATGCCAGTGTTGAGTATATACCTTAAGGGGTTGTGCAAATGTATGATGATCAAGTACCTGCACACATGAAAACCAAATACCCACAGTGAACAATATCTGAAGAGAATCAAATATATGAGCATGTATTTGATAAGCGTGAATATGCGCATGCATACCTGACAAAAAAGGTGCCCCGGGGGCTCAGGATAAAAAGAGGCCCAGGGACTGTTGTGATGTAGATGACGGGATGCTGATCCCATGGCTGAAGATGGATTGTAAAATGGACACCGTGGGCTCCCAGAATGGTGAGTGGAAGGTTGGAAAAAGGCCTATATATAGTTGTAGGGCCCACATTGCCACCTCATTTGTACCTGCTGCAATAGTGACTGGACGAGCAGTTTTCAGAGGAGATTTGAAGATTTGGGGAGGGCGAGGCATCTGATTGGTGATTAGCGAGCTTCAAGTTAGTGGTCTGATCATCCTGCATAGAAATAGGATTTCATTTTTTGGGCAGGGGTTGTACGGGGGGCCGTACAGAGGCATTTAGGGGATATGGGCCCCACATGCACGGGCGATACGGTGATAGGCGTGCATATGTGTGCACCTGTCCACCGAATATACGTGCATGGGGGCGCAGTAGAGATAATTTAAGGCATGCTTGAAGGGCGTGCCTGTGAGTTGAACAGGCACGCACACATGCGCATCTATGGGTTGAACAGGTGTGCACCTGGGCACGCCTGTATGATGAACAGGCACGCGTGGGAGCGCTCCTGTGAAACAAACAGGTGTGCACTGATGTGCACCTGTGTAGCGAACAGGCATGCATGTATGAGCACCTGTGTAGTGAACAGGCGCGCCTGTGGTTAACAAAACCGCGCCTAGGAGGCAAGGTTGAGGTGTATAAAAATGAGTATTTTTTATGTTGTTGATGGTTGCTTGAGCTGATATAGGACTCTGTATTGTCTGCAGGTGGACGGTGGTGAAGATGCCAGTGGGGTGGTGAGAGAAAGACTGGTCTCAGCTGCGAGACGCCATGGCCATTGAGGAGCCCGGTGTGCATGCGACTTTCGCAACCCGTGGGTTGCTAAAGTTCTTTGAGTGCCCATTGATATGGGCACAGGAGTATCTGCTATAGTTCCTGATCCAGATGTGGAGTGCGGAGCTGCACTACTTCCTCATGCGAGGAGAGCAGATCCCCTTCACTGTGGTGGAGGATGTATATTTCTTGACTAGGCTCCCATTTCGGGGAACGCCCCTACCGACAGAGCTGGTGCTGCCTAGGGGTACATTGCTCACCACTATTGGCCGGAGATATTGTTCAGGTCCGAAATTTATGTCTGGGATGGTGGTGAGCATATCGTCGATAGATTCCCTGGTGCATCGCTGTATAGCAGTGATGATTGTGTGAGTATATGGGTCACTGGCGACCCAACGGATTAGTGGTGGCTAGCTTCTGGTGCTGGAGAGAGTGTCGGTTGGCAAGCGTTTTGCTTGGGGGCTGACGTTGCATGCGAGGATGGTGGCGCAGTTGGACCACTATCGATCTACTGATACAGAGGAGTTTGCTTTCGGATCCATCCTAGTGGCCTGGTTTCTAGAGAGGGTGCCTATGTTGCGCCCGAGGATTCTATTGGGGGCACCTGGGGCACGAGAGTCGCGGTTGAGGCAGTGGTCGACTATTTTGCTTCGCCATGGTGATGGCGAAGGTGGCCACTTCTTTTCTGCAGAGGTGGCATAGGTATGGCGGCAGATGTCGCAGGTGATCTTACATTACCCCTATGTTGGGGTGGAATTCTGGGATGATCCGGACATGGTGCTACCTCCAGGGGAGGATTTTGACCATCGAGGTATGTGTGGTGTTGGTGTGTATGTTTTTTCTGATTTTGTTTTTGAGATAGAAGTCCATATGTATATGATATTGATGCTGATATTATATGTTGTTTGTTTGCATGTGCATATGTGGCACCTCGCGGGTGCGAGGTGGAGCTGCAGTGAGCACCGAAGAGACCGCCGCGAGGAGAGAGACGCAGGCGGGATGAGGCCGCGATGCGACCAGCTGAGCCAGAGAGGGCAGTGAGGAGGCACCATTTTGATGACCCAAGAGTGGGGCCATCACATGCTCCTCCGGTGGCGGCCGGAGCTGATTATGAGGACATACGCTGTCGGCTGGAGATGGTATTACAGGACATGTCGGAGGGCCTATGGTCTCGCATCCAGGACGAGACGTTCCTGGAGAAGTGTGTGGGGGTTCCGTCTCCATGGCGGGCCATCATGCGACGAGAAGCAATGGTTGCAGTGATGACAAGCGAACGACTGCCACCAGGGAAGGAGGGGCCTGTAGGGGGTGGGCCACCACCTCCTAGAGCAGGTGTTGGTGGGCCACCACAGCCTATGGGAGGGGTAGGTGGTGGCGCTTTAGAGGCACCATGAGTGGTGCTTTGATGTACATATGTGTTTTTTGTATATAGGATGGTGAGCCCACTTTGTACCGAGGTGCTGCATTGACCTGCGGTTACGTGTATTTTTTGTATGTAAATAGTCAGATGGCACTGGAGACCTATATATATATACATGAGTATACTTTTTGAGATCTATGTGGTGTTTACATGTTTTTGGTTAATGGTTTGATGATGTCTATTCTATGTATATGTTGTGACAGGATTGTGATATGTTTATGTATGTGTAGAGGTAGCTTGATGTGATATATGCCAGTCTAACACAATATTAGCTAGGTTATCTGTGATTTGATTCAATTGTCTTGGAATATGTGTAAATGTAATGGAATCAAAATGTCGATATAAAATCCTAAGTTGCAGGTATTTTCGAAAGAGGCAAGGATCACGAATGCGGTACACATTGTTGATCTAGAGAACGACTAGTTGAGAGTCGAGGAAGATGCTAAGGTGACGAATATGATGATGTTGGGCATTGGCCAGGAGGCCAATGACAGCAGTGTATTCAGCTTGGTTATTGGTTGCTAACCCAAAACATATGTCGCTCGAATGGAGCATTTCATGTGAGGGGGTGTAGAGAGCCCAAGCAGTCGAAGCAAGATTTTGTGTCCAACGGCTGGCGTCGTCGGCGTAACCGATGTGGTAGGCTGGAGGAGGAAGCATCTGTCAAGAGAACAAAGGATATTTTAGATGTGAGGGAAGGAGAAAAATATTAAAAACGCTAGAAAAAAAAAGAAACTTAAAGTAGAATGACTACGTTTTAAGCATAAAATTTCTTTAAGTACAACCCATTGACGGGTTCTTTGAGAGAGAGGCCTTCGAGGGAGGCCAGGATGTATGCGCCTTTGGTGAGGAAATGTTGGATAATGTATGGGCCATGCCAAAGTGATTCGAATTTACCATGGCCAAAGGTATCATGAGCAATATCGTAAGCCAGAACGAGGTCGCCTTCGTGGAATGATCGAAGGTTGACATGGCGATCAAAGGTAGCCTTGGATCATTTTTTAGCTGCCTCGTTGTTCTATAAGGAATATCGACGATCTTCATCCAGAGACTCCAAGTTCAGTAAGCGCTGCTCCATTGGAGCAGTGTCAGATAATATCTCAATTGCGGTGCGTAAGGTGGGAATTTCTCACTTGATGGGAAGAGTTGCCTCGACCCCATGGACTAAATGAAATGGTGTGAAACCAGTAGCGGTTTTCACAGCCGTCCGGTAAGCCCATAGCGCAGAAAATAACATATGATGCCAATTGGTTTTATGTTTATTAACCATGCGTTGTAGCATGGTCTTGAGGACTTTGTTAACTGCCTCGACCTACCTGTTAGACTGAGGGTAATATGGTGAGGCAAACTCGTGAGAGAAGCCTAACCGAGATGAGAGTTCGACGAAGATCTCATTATCGAAGTGTTTGCCATGATCCGAAACGAGTTGGAGGGGTACTCCAAAGTGGGATATGATGTGATTAAAGAAGAAACACGTTGTCGTGTCAGCGGTGTTGTTGAAAGTGGGCATAGCTTTGGCCCATTTGGTGAAGTAATCAACAGCGACAACGATGTATTTGTGGCCATTGCTGGATGGGGGAATACAAGTCATAAATTCGATGCCCCATTTACAAAAAGGGCCGAAAAAAATGACAGGGTAAAGAATAGCAGGGGGAGCTTGGGATTTATTGGCATAGAGCTGACATTGCTCACACCGTTTTACGGCATGAATGCAATCATGAAACAAGGTAGGCCAAAAGTAACCGACTCGGATAATATTTTGAGCAGTGGATATAACCAAAAGATGGCCCCCACATGCGTCGTTGTGGTAGTCGTTTAAGACTCTGTTGGCCTCGTCAATAGTCAGGCATCGACGAAGAATGGTGTTGACGCCCCTCCGGTATAGGATGTCTCTGATGAGAAGGTAGCGGGGGGCCTGATGGTGAATACGTCGACGATCATCTCGTGAAAGGTGGTTATCAAACTTTTGAGTTCGAAGGTAGACGAGGAGGTCGTCGTACCAAGGATCATCCGAAGTGATGTAAAAGAGATGTTCATCAGGAAATTCGGTGTTGACGGGGGCGCTAGTGGTGTTAGAGGGGAGGGCCATGAAAAGTTCGGCGAGAACAAGTGCCTTCTTACTCTTAGGTGTTGAGAACTCGAGGTCATACTCTTGAAGGATAACGATCCATCGAGCGAATTTTCCATTAACTTGCCGACGGCTGAGAAAGTACTGCATAGGGTTGGAATCTGCGACGACCTTTGTGGTGCGAAGCAGAATGTAATGGCGCAGTTTCTGGACTGCGAGGACAACTGCAAGAGCAAGTTTCTCTTTGTGTTTATTCTTCAAGGGTGGCCCTGAGAGGTTTTTACTAACGTAATAAATGGCGTGTTCACGATTGTCATCTCCAAGCTGGATGAGGACGCCGGCTACTGATACAGTTAATGCTGATACATAGAGGATATAGTCGCGATTATAGTCGGGTGCACTAATTAAAGGTGCATTTGAAAGTGCTGCTTTAAGATCGTCAAATGATTGTTGGGCGTGGTCGTCCCAATGAAATGGGATGTCGTGACGTAGTAAGCGAAGGAAACCATGTGCACGTATGGCATAATATAGGTCAAAGCGTCTAAGAAAGTTAACTTTACCCTGTAGACTCTGAAGTTGCCGTAAATTTCGAGGAGGTGGAATTTCGGTGATAGCTTGGACTTTGAGGGGGTCAATGGTAATACCACTATGGGAAACAATAAAACCGAGGAGGTGACCTGCGGTGACACTGAACACACATTTGGGAGGATTCAAGCGGATGTTGTACTAACGACACCGTTGAAAGATGATTCTTAAATCATCGAGATGCTGGGTGCGTTTCTTGGATCAAGCTGTGAGGTCGTCCAAGTAGGCGAGGATGATATTAGCCAGATCATGAAAGATGTATGTCATCGCTCACTAGAAAGTTGCGTCGGCATTTTTTAAGCCGAAAGGCATGACACGATATGCAAAATTGCCCCACAGGGTAGTGAATGTGGTTTTATACTGATCGACTGGGTGGATTTGAATTTGGTTATAGCCAGAGAATCTGTCCATAAAGGAGAGAGCCTCGTGGTCGACGCAGTTGTCGATAATTTGATCGATGAAAGGCGTTGGAAAGTTGTCTTTGGGACATGCGTTATTGAGATCACGAAAGTCTATGCAAACGCGAATAGTGCCCTGTTTTTTTTCGACGGGTACATGGTTGGAAACCCATGAGGTATAGGCGATGGGGTAAATAAAGTCGGTAGCGCGTAATTTGTCAATTTCGGCTTTGATAGTCGCGGCTTTGGATGGGTGTAGCAGTCGCTATTTTTGGTGAACTGGTGTGATGTCAGGCCAAGTGTCGATGCGATGTTCGACAATAGAGGGATCGAGGCCAGGCATTTCCATGTATGACCAGGCGAAAATATCCCTATATTCTTGGAAGAGGGCTTTATATGCGTTGATTTTCTGAGGAGTGAAAGCAGCTCCAATGGTGATTTCTTCGACGATGCCTTTTTTAATGAAAATGTCGATTTTGATGGTGGGGGAAATGTTGGCCATATTGCCTTCTTCAAACACATCAGGAGCCAGAATGGGATTGTTGAACCAGTCGATAGGCCCTGATGGGATAAAATCCTTGGCTTCGACCGCGTAAATGGGGTTTTGGTTAGGAGGCATGGAGGCTTCCTGTGGAGAGAAGAGTGTGTGATGGTGTAGAGCATCCCAGGGAGAGTCCGGGTGATTTAACTCTTTGAGTATTTTTTCGTCGCTTTGGAAGTGACGAGAATACAAGGGGTCGTGAGGAGTGATCTTGGTGATAGTGGTTGTGTGGTTGCCCCCTGGTGAAGAAACAGGGGGAACATGGTTAGGAGATGGTGAGGGTTCACTCGTTATAAGCCATATAATGAAGTACTGAGGGGTACCCGTGGTGGTTGGGTGGAGAGTGTCCGTAGGGGAATGATCAGGAGAGTTGGGGGGGTTGGGAGGTAAATCCTCAGATACGTCATCTAAGAACCATGGAGGTGTTGGGAGTGCCTCGAGCTCGGGAGAAATGACATGAAGATCCTCTAGTGACAAGGTAATGTCAATTATCGCCTCTGCGGGTCGGTGAAGTAGGGCCAATTGACGTTGCCTGTATTCGAGGATCATAGGACACTAGTATGTAAAATGAGCTAATGAATCACAGAGAGATCAAGGGTGTCTCATACGTTCATTGACTGAAGTGGTGACATAACGAATGTCAGTGATATTTGTTGAGGAGGACGTAGCAAGGCTGGGGTTGTTCTGGAAGTTCTGGCATACTGCGGCTAATGTCTGCTGAAAGCGTGGCAGTGTTGGGCAATGGTGGGTATAATGGCCATATTAGAAACATATAGCACAGGCGTATTTGGTCCTCAACCCTTTACTACTAGAAGGGTGGGTGGGAGTGATGGGACTAGCAGTAGCGGTGGGTGTTGTGGGAGTTTGATTGAGGGGGATCAAATTCCGTAGTTCAGGTAGTGATGGACAGTTGTTGGTTTGGTGGCCCTCTTTCTCACATAATGCGCAAGGTGGTGGGATGTGTGGAGGAAGTGGAGCGGTGGGCTCCTTCTTCTTTCTCCTACCCCCAGCTGTAGCAGGGTGGTTAGTGAGTGGGGGGGTGGTGGGGGTAAGGATGGGAAT
>JZKD02S0155787.1:564219-596956 GCA_000966675.3 Picea glauca | reverse complement strand
CCTGGGTAGATGTCCTAAAGTTGGTCACTAGGTACCTCGGTCAAAGTGCGGCATTTAAATTTTCGGCCTAAGAAATGGGTCACGGGCTGGATCCCGTCCAAGAGGTGGGTGCCTCGAGGGGGGACACATAGAACAACCGGACCTCGGCCTTCAACCCTTCACGAGTATCTCCCTGCCTTATGGTAATTGGAACACTTGACTTGGAGGATTTTCAGTTTCCTATTTGACAACCTCTATGTTTTGAAAATGTAAGAACCAGATAATGGGGAGTTATTTGGATGCCTATCCCCGAAATCCTACCTAGACTAAAAAATTTATTTTGGCAACTCCTGTGGAGGAAAAGTTTAGTGAGTTTTTTAGAAAGATTTTAGATGTAGTTGTTTTGGGAGGTTGGGGGTGCAAACCAACCTCGTTGATTAAAAATGGGAGTGGATAGTCCAACCAAGAAAAGATGGGGTGTTTTCGGAATCCCTTTGGAGGAAACTTACTTTGACCTCCACGTTTCAAAAAGAAGCTATGTGAGTGATAAGTGACTTTTGTGTGTGAGTGAAAGTGTGTCATTTTTTAGTGAATTAGATGTCACCTTGTTGCATGTGGACTTCACTTGGTCCTTACAAGAGTTTGATTACCTAATTAACTAAGTGCCTTTGGTACAACCTTGTGTAATTCAAAAGTCCCTAGGAAGCTAGCATGTGGACATGTGGGTCCGTTACTATCCCTTTAACTCCCTATTGTGATGTAATCTAAAAAAAAAAATTGAAACTATCCTAGATTGAACATGTGGACATGTATGGGCCCATTACAAACCTTTAAACTTCCCTAGTTTTTGGATCTAAGAAAGCAAAAATTCAAACACTATCTTATCTTTGTAGCATGTGGGCATGTATGGGCCCGTTACAATATTAATATGTGTTCGAAAAAACAAACTAAGAGGAGTCCCAAGAAGGGATGTTGTCCTCTCCTAAAGGTTTTGATGTTGTTTTAAGGGAGATGAACTTGTTTCACAATCTTTTTCTGATTCTCAAGGTCACTTGGAGGCGCGAGAGAAGAGCATACTAAGCGATTGTAATTCAACTTCTAGTCCCAATGTAAGTTAAATGTGAAAAAATGATTTCCAACTTATATTGTAAGTCAAAACAAGCCATCCATGTGGCCAAAAGCAAAGAAGGGAAATTGATTTTATCCTCCTAAGTGCCTATGTGTGTTTGACTAACCCCTTTATATGATGAGGGGACTAAGTGTGGTGCAGCTTTAAAACATGCTTGACATCATTTTTAAGAAGACAAATGGCCTTCCCCACATCTCAACAACTTTACAATGTGAAATTTTGCACTGATGCGCGGGTCCCAGTGGAGACAGAGGCACACAGAGCGCAGGCGCACGAAAAAAGATAAGTCTGAAAGCGCACGTGCGCAGAAAAAAGCCATCACTTAAGCGCATGCGTGCACGATGCGCGTATGTGGGGTACAATACCTACGCACAGGTGACAAGTGGCTGAGAAAGAAAAATCCGGATGGATTTTTCTCAATTCTCCTTGGAATTGGATGATTGGCAGGTCGACTTAGGCCGGTTAGTGCACCTGCAAGTTAAACAAACTAAAAGAAGAGCAAAATAAACCCAAATGAGGTAGGAAATTGATACCTTTCCCCAGTGGAGTCGCCAATCTGTTGCGCCTCTTTCGCCACCTTGGTGAGCAAATAAGAGATGCTTGTAAGCTCAGTTGGGTCTGCTGAGCAAGACAACTGTAGAGAAAAGAGTTAGAGAAAGAAAAACAAAACTATAATTAAGAATTAAACTAATAGATGCAATAAAAACTAAAATCATGGGCATAGGGACATAGAGATAACAAGAACAAAAAGACCCATGTCACCAATGTTTGAGGCTGATCTATTGATGAAAACAAAGCACCAAGAAAAAAGGGGACTGTGAGTCCCTTCTTCCTCCAAGGGAAGGCTCTTGGACCCTCACTAGTTAGCTCTTCTTACAACAAAGAAAATGGAAAATGGTGGTGAAAGAACTCTTTACAAATCCACTCAATGGTGAGATGGATTGTCCAATGTAATGGTGCACAAAGTGCTCTTGTCAAGGATGGAGTCCTTAAAACAATATAGGCGGCATAACATTACTTTGAATTCCTTGAGAAAATGAGGTGCATTCATGGCTTTTTATAGCATTGCATTGGGTTATTGTTTAACTGCTTTGTAGTGTGAAAAGAGGCCATTTAGAGCATTATTAGGTCTTTGACCAGCCCACCAGTCGGATCCAGCCCAGATTTGAGGGTCAAATCGGCTTGGGAGCTGAACCATAAGTGCTTGGGAGGCCGACCACTTTCATAAATGCACCATTTAGCAGGTGTGCGGCTTTTTGCGCTAACAGTCGTGCATCGTGCGCCTGTGCGCGATTTCTACGTTCCTATTCCACACATGCGCGCGCGCGCCCAATGTCTACAAAGTGCTCTTCAATTTTTCACTACTTTGTATAGTTTTTTGACCTTTTTGAATGCTGTGGTATTAATTCAGGTCCATGAATGACTTCATTACTGTTTGACGATGCTGAGTTCTTGTAACCAATTTCAGTGATAACAATGTCTTATGTTGTTGCTTATATTTTCCTTGATTGCTAGTCTGATGTCTTCAGATTTGGAAATAGTTTCCTAACAATTGCCTTGAAATATGCTTTTAAATCTGAACCAATTTCTTAAGATAAAGTAATTATGGAGAATTTGACACCTCAAATTCTTGAGTTTTCATACTTTACTAATAAATAAGGAAGGAATTAGTTATCTGATTTGTCAGATATTTTATCTCGATTGACAAAATTAATTATAAAATTAATAATGAATGAGAGTAATATAAACCATTCCTTGATGTCAATGAAGTAACCCAATCACACCCTCTATTTATTCTAAAACCAAACTTTTATTAAGTGTTCATAATTAATGGCATACATTAACTTTGACACAATCAATATTATTCGATTCCAAAAAGTTGTGTAACTTATTGTAAAAATTATACACCCTCTTGGGATGAACAAAGCTTAACCCATAAATTGAAAGAAAGAATAGGCAAGAAGAATTTATAATACTCCATTCTAGGGGCAACATTGTCTACTTCTGACCTTCACTAGATTCAGTGGACAATTTCCTTCTCTTCACTTATTTGGACTGCTTATTATATTCTTTACTTGTAGCACCTTCTTCCTCGGACCTTTGTTCTTTTCAAACCATTCAACCAAATCCCTTTTTTTTATTCTCAGCAACATTTTATTCACCAAGGAACTTTTATCATACATTGTTCTTTTCAAACCATTCAACCAAATCCTATTTTTTTTATTCTCAGCAACATTTTATTGACCAAGGAACTTTTATCATACAGTGTCTAAAACTGGAACTTTTAGGATGCATTGGAGCCAGCATTGGTATCTAGATTTGCTGGAACTTTTAGGATTTGTTGGATGCATTGGTGTCTAGATTTGCTGAACTTATCATAGGTATTCCCTTCGGCATTGGGATTTTTTTGCCAATTCGGACATTCACGCAATTGGCGAATTCCTATTTAGTAGAACATAAAATTCACTCAAATTATTAACAATTTTTGAATTCTGCTCGTAGATCTTTCAATTGGGGTTGTTCCGCAAAAAACCCATGTCTTGGATTTTAAAAATTCAACTCTATTTGCCCATCAACTGCACCAAAAGTTGACTGTTCGAAAACCACTATCTGTCTGGCGGTTTCTTAGGTGGTTTTGCAAAATAGTTCAACGCGGGGTCACTTCGTGGTTTTAAAACCACTAGGAGGGAATCTGTTATAGCTTCTTTGAGTGGCATCTGTCCACCAACTCTTTCCAATAAACCATCGCGGGGGTTCAACCTCTGTTAAACATTGTATGATCAGAGGATTGCGCAGAGGTAAACGGTGGACCATTGATTGGCATATTTTGAAAGGTGCTTAACAATTTAAATGAATTGTTGAAGGCCGAGGAACAAAGTTTCTATGGTATTATATTTTATCCTTCGTTTAACACTTTGAGACATGGTTTAAAATATTCAACACACGGCTCAAGCTTGAACTTAGTATTATAGAAGGGAAATTCAAATTAATGAAAATCCCATATCTAGGCAAAAAACTTCCTATAAATTGACCAAGACCACAACTTTTATCCGAGTTAATAATTTGTTGATAAAGACGTTTAAATGAGAAAATTGACTAGAAATTGGGAACCATGAGGATGTAAAGGACAAGGATGAATAATGGAGACTCACTAGATCAAAAAATTGGAAGTAACAGGGAATAGGTGGGTTTCATGCTAGTGTTGGAAAAAAAAAATTGGGAAATGTCGATTTTTGCGACAACATTACCCACCCACTAGGTTGGGCAACGCTACCACAAAATGTCCACCAAGAATGATTTGAAACTAACTTGTAGCATACCCAGTGCAACAAATGCCAAAACGATTTTCCTGGATATTGATCTGAAACATACCCATTGCCCGAGTACTTCCAGATTCGCCCTCTTAGACTGATTACGAATCTTTGTTCGATTCTTTAAAATCAAGAAACCGTTATAGCAAGATTTGTCTCACCCCATGCAACTTGCTTAGAAGACCTTTTTCATTTCCCTATGCAGACTTGAAGTCCCCTTTTGCACTTCCCAGAGCTAAAAATCATATTTTTCTACATATACAAGCCCTAACAGTTATACAACATGCGTATACGCAGGTTGCACCATTACAACCCACGTACATAAGGTTTTGTACTCAAAATTAAAAAATGGTGTCAGGTTTCCATGTCACGTCACGAGATCCATGATCCTTGACCTTCCATATACTAGAAACGTTCTAACTCGGCCCTTCAATTCCATTTGAAGGCTATAAATGGGCCATATCCAAGTTGTGGAAAGAGAAGAAGAATTCAACTTTTGAGAGCAAAGTTACTCTGTAGAAATTATTCACTCCATATTGAGTCTACATCCCTTTGTCCTTTTAAATCTGAACACATTGTTCAGCGCCCAAGTTCTTCCCTCTTGGATGGAGAACCTCATTGTCTCTCTTATATGAGCTTGCCTTTGGTGGAGGATTGAAGTGGTGGAGGCCTAGCTGGAAGGGACTTAGTTTCTTGGTTCTGAGACGTGCCGACGTGAAAGTTTGTTACTTATACACTTTTGTTGATCATATTTTAATAGAAATACTATTTTCTCATCCAATTAATGTCTTGCAAATATTTGAATTATTATTCCATGGGCATATTTGTTATGAATATTGATGGATTATGTTATTATATGTGCTAACTCTATATATTATCACCACATGCTTGCGTCTCTTGACCTTGTTGTCTCGCATCCTATTCAACCAACGGTTGAAGAAGTGGTCATGCCGATGCAATCTTCGGTCAATCCCACTCTTCTCTTAGAGAGTGACAAGTCTAAGGAAGTGACATTGCCGATGCAATCTTCGGTCAATCCCACTCTTCTTTTAGGGGGTGATGCGTCTTTCAACCATGTCCTTAGCATTTCTAGTCTTGTACCTTATGAACAAGGGAGCATTCCACTCTCTTTGAATACGCTCCCTCCAAGTCCCAAGATGGTTTCCTTTGATTGGAATGATCTTGTAGAGCCTCAACTTCCTTCTCTGCAAGGATCCTCTACAAGTATTTTATCCTACTCGGCTTGGAAAGTTATAGGTTTTCCCAAGCTTGTGTCAATTATCTGTGAGTTGTTGACTTTCGAACGAAGTCTTGCATGGGAGCCTTGGCCTCCCCCATGATATGTTGCTTAGAACGACATTCATGAGTCTTGTTTAATCTCTTTTTCGACTCTCTCAAAAGTGAAAAGATTGTTGAGTGAACTTGTCTCTTTTACACTCATTAAATGGCTTTGAAAGGACGTTTATTTGGTGTAAGTTTAACCATTTTTCAGACCAAGTAGACTAATTTCGAAAAAGGAATACTCTGGTCACTAGTGGCTAGAAGAGTTCTCCCAGGTATTATTTTATACTTTTTCGAGCCTAGGGGACTAAATTTTCAAAAAAGGACATTCTTTGGCATTAAGTTGTAATGGAACTCTATTATCCTACTTGTAGTATTGAGCCTATTGTCAGTTCCCACTTTCTTGCTATAAGCCTATTACCTCAGCAATTTGCATCATCAGCTAAGCAAAGCCTTGTTTATATCCTGTGCAGCTCGATACCCTATACCCCAAGAGGAAACATTCCCTCGAGTGTCCATGTCCTGCATGCACCTCCTTGCATTGAGCATAGGTATGTTCCACTGTTGGAACTAGTTTCTTACTCACGACACTATTTTCCTCTCTTGTATCATAGCATTTATTTTTCTATGAAAAAACAAAAAAAATATGGGTGGGAAAATAAAATCATCTCATGTTAGCAGCAGTTGTGTCGCCTTTGAAAAGAGCACAAACTT
The DNA here is from genome assembly GCA_000966675.3 of Picea glauca. Taxonomy (NCBI): domain Eukaryota; kingdom Viridiplantae; phylum Streptophyta; class Pinopsida; order Pinales; family Pinaceae; genus Picea; species Picea glauca. The sequence continues at coordinate 590,542 of JZKD02S0155787.1, read as the reverse complement.
TTGAGTCCACTTGTCATCCAAAGTTTGGGTTCAGCATGACCTTAGGAAGTTGAGCTCGCTACTTATATTTTACTCCTCTGACCGGTTACTCTTCCAGTCCCTATGGAGAGTTTGATTAGTGCCTCTTGCATCACAAAGCTTCATTATCAAGTCTATGTTGTTGGAGTCCTCCATATGTCTCATACTGTTGTTCAAAGGATGTTTATAACCTTGTGTCATCCATTTCTCATAACTCTTGACTTTGCATGTTGGCCATACCCTCATTGTATCTCGGAGTCACATGAAGTTGTAGTCCTACCGTGCACTGTAACACCCTATTTCCCCCACTTTGTAAATATAACTATATTAGCCAAGAGACTATGGCAAACTCAATATGTGTGAATATTCGATTCGATGGACCTTTGTATAAAAGATCAATGAATGTAAATTATGTTATTTACTAAGAAATAGATAAGTGTTGCATGAATGTTGGAAAGGGGTATGCTAAGGGAGACCACAAATTATATGAAAGAGATGGTGAAGGGGACCAAGAATGGTTGCGTTAACCTCCACCAAACCAATACCTTAATGGATTTAATTTCTCGGGACCAGAACAATCCTCTAACCCAGAAATGAATTACAGTCAAACTGGTAGGTGGGAAGACCTCCTCAAGAGTTAATGAGGGAATGGGGTAGAGAACCCATCTGTAAGGCTTTCAGACCTGAACACGGACTGGGAATTCGAGCCATGCGCAATCTTGTTGAGAAAGACAAGAAAGGAAGGCATGGTGGGGGGAGGAAGACCTGCAAAGAGTGAAAAGACGAGAAGCTAAGCTCTCAAGTTCAAGGAAGAACCGAGGAATGAACATTCTGGTTGCAAGAAAATGGCTAGAAAGGTTATGATACAAGATGATAAACGAGGCTGGTCCTCCTTGCTTGGTATTGTGTAAACCATTGCCAAGATCCTGCGGGAGGAGGAGAGTAACCACCATCCCTACTGTTGTTGAGTCGGAAGAAAGGATTTTGTTGTGGAGCATCATGGTCTAGCTTGGGGGTGGCTAGTGGTAAATCTGTTAGGAGTGACTGAGCCTATGGATGGGAGGAAATGAACATCCCTTTTAGCAGTCACTTCGCGTTATTTGGTTCTGATAATTATTTTCCTTGTTTTATGTATTGATCTAGAATAATGGATGAATGCTTGGATTTATACATATGTGTATTTACAAATTACTTCTGTGTGGAATGGTTATGACATGTGTATGCCTCCATTCTTTTGTACACTTACATTTCTGACTGATAGTCTGTATGCCTAGTTTATCTCCTGAGGCTTCCTAGGACATAAGCATGTGAGACGACCGAGATAGGAGATATCATCTCGACCTGAACCTATCCGTCTGAAGAGGATACCTCTTCCAGACACCTTGTCGTGCAACCGGAAGTCCAAACCCAAATCCTTAACCATTTCATGATAAAGCTCAGGAAGAATAGCGAAGTTCAAGCCTTAAAAATAGGAGGCCTCTTCGTTTGGAAGACTAGCATACGAGATGCATTCGAGAGGACCCATATGACCAATACCTAGGAACCTTTGGTTGAGCCTAAGGAAGCTATGTCCTCCTGGCTTCGGAGCTTCGAAAGTCCGGGACTTCAAAGTATGACCGGCCTTAGCAACATTATATTGCTCGAAGGTAACTGGGAGACTCAATTTCTTGTAAGGATGACCCTTGTTAAGAGGTTCCCCAGGGGTTAGGTGGACCTATCTTACCATTTAAGTTGAGATCCAAAACCCTGAAGGTCGGAGTCGCGAAGGGCCCAGAGTCGTAGATTGAGGGACCCTTCGGGTTCTTTCCCAGTCGTTTATTTACTGAGGATGTGTGGTGCTAGCCCCTTTAGTTAAGAGGTTGGGCACTTCGAAAGATAAGAGGAGGTTTCATCGCACCATTCCTGACCACCGAATCCATGAGGTATCAAGATTCGTAGTTCTATAATCCGGTGTGGTCGGATCTCGATCGTGAGATTTGAGGAATGTTAGAAGTTTGTCAGTCCGGGGTGATGAAGCACAGTGACGTCACCCAGGGCGATGTGGACCCCACCTTGACATTCCATGTGTCACCCAAACTCGTCTGTATCCCATACCCCATAGTCCCATTGGAACGTAACACGTGTCACCCTAACTCATCCTACGTGTCAGTTCCTAGTACATGTACGCCTAACCAACGTGGTTGGTGAAGTGACTAGGACTACGGGAGTCCAGGAATTTGGGACTCTGGAGGATCTGGGATGTAGTATGGTAGAGAGACCAAAATTCACGAAGGTTGGAGCCACGTGGTGAGCTTACGGGACTTTGAAGGTTCATAAATCCAGGCGGTCTCATGCGTAGATAGTAAAGAGGTGTGAAATGTCAAAGCGTTGAAGCGTCGAATCCCTCAATAGATGACCTAGGAGAAAGAGAGTAAGTCCAGTCATGGGATCAAAATGTGGATGGCCTTCCACCATGGAGGAAGGAACTTGGGAATAAAACGCGTGAGGTGGGTCCACATGGGCGCCACATGGCCCTCAACCAATGAATGCCCGAAGAACTTCGGGAGATATATCTGTTAGTTCTAGGCTCGGTTTAGAGCTTGGAGACCATGGTTGGAAAACTCTGAACGAGCAGAGTGTTGTAGAAACCGTGAATGAAGGATTTGATCACCTAAGGAGAACATAATTTTGAGGCCCTGTCCCTAGGAAATCCACTCACAGGTTGGGTGTGTTACAAATTGGTATCAAAGCATGGTTACAACACTTGGCCTGCTTGGGCTCATGGACGTGTTGCGTAAAAACCTTGTTTAACGAATTTTGAGGGTGACGCCCTACCTTACCTCTTTCCTAAAGAGTCGGGTTAAACCCTTACTGAAGAAAAGAATGAAGGCTTTCTACTGTATGTGTGTATTTAAGAAATATAAACTATGTGTTGCTCATGAACTAATAGACTGTTAGCTAAGAACAAGTGTTTTGTCAACACTCAAGCAGTCAGTAAATTGTGGGAAACTACAAGCATAAAGGATGGTGATGCACCATGAAGTGGGGGATGGCTCCCACAATAGAGATGAATAATATGACGTGAGGAGGGCAGTGGAGACCCCTCTAGCTCTGGCTGAAACTGTAAGGAGACTTATGGCCGACTTACAAAGTTGGAAGGATGACAATGAGAGATTGATAAAGGAGCAAGAAAAACAAATGGAAATTAATGCAGTCTTGCTGCAAATCTTATCTGATATACAGAGGCAGCTGCAGCATGGATCTACAACCAGTCATGTGGATCGACGACATGCGAAGAGAAGTCAAAGTTCACCTGAGATACGAAAATGTGGTCCCATAAGTGGTCACAGTAGGAGGAGTACCTCGAGGAAGGTCTAACCTGGAGACAGGGGACACTCATCGAGAGAATACTCTGGGAAAGAAACTGACAACTCTGAGGAATCTTCTAGTAGAAAAACTAGATCACATTCTCAAACGAGAGGAAAGAAACGAAATCATTCCAAAAATCATGACCCTGAAGAGTTCAAGAAATCCAAACCACCCTCTTTCAATGGAGATATTGAGAAAGGGGAAGAGGTAGAAGCTTGGCTACTTGGTTTAAAGAATTACTTTAGAGTCCATGAATACTCTGAAAACTTGAAGGCCAAGATAGCCATCTTCAACCTAAATGGAAAGGCTTCCATTTGGTGGGAAGATCTTAAGAATGTGAAAGGAATCCATGAAGTGGAATTATCATGGAAACAGTTTGAGAAACACTTCAAGAAGAAGTATCTGTCAGAGAAGTACTTTGACGAGAAGACTAAGGATTTCTATGAACTCAAGTCGGGACACCTCATCATAGAGGAATATGTTAATAAATTCCTTGAGTTGTTGAGGTATATACCCTACATAAAGGATGAAAAGGTAAAAGTACAATGATTTATCAGTGGTTACCTCAGACCTACCGAAACAGGATTGAGTTTGACGATCCAAATACCTTAGAAGACACTATCTAGAAGGCAAGGTATTGTTATGAACAGCTTGAGAGTCATACAAAACCTCACGAGGACTGGAAGAAAAAAAGAAGTTCAGGATTCAATAAGAAGGGGTTCAAATCATCAAGATTTAAAAACTATAGGAAGGACTCTAAGATAAGCCTTCGTACTAGAAGTATATATCCACAAAATTTCTCCTCCTAGAGTGGAAATAAACCTTTTGGAGCAACCCCGGGAAAGACTGATAACCCAAAGAAGGAACCCTTGAAATGTTGGGGTTGCGGAGAAGAACATATACTGAGGGATTTTCCACACAGAAAACATAACAGTAGGAGAGTCTACAACATCCAAGAAGCTACCACATTCAATGATGTGGCTAGGATCATGCCACGGATTTATGCAGCTTTGGATAATAAGCAAGCCGACCACCAAGCTTCAGTGGTGGAGATGGAAGGTATGATGGCCAACCATCTAGTTTCTATTTTAATTGACCTTGGTTCTAATTTGAGTTATGTGGCACCTCGGACTATTGATAAGTGTAAACCGAAACTAGTTATACATGTTAAGCCATGGTTGGTACAACTAGCCACTGGAACCAAAAGAAAAGTAGCAATGGTCATACCATCTTGTCGATTCATCATCGATGGATTGCCCACCCAAGCGACCCTTAACATACTTCCCCTAGGATCTTATGACCTATTGATTGGTATGGACTGGGTAGTTGCATATAAAACTAAGTTGGATTGTTACCACAAAACCTTAGAATGTGTAAATGAAGAAGGGAGAAAGATAACCCTCCAAGGGATTTAGAATCTTGTCTCAGTGAGACAAATATCATCCCTTCAAATGAAAATCTATTGCAGAAAGGGAAGTCCTCTATATGCAATACATGTGTCGGAATCTGTTGAGGATGACAGACCGAACCTAAAGGACCATCCCATATTAAGAGAGTATAGAGACGTGTTTCCAGAAGAGGTGTCAGGTCTACCTTCAAGAAGATACATTGACTTCTCGATAGAACTTGCACCAGGAGCAGTGCCAGTGTCTAGGACACCCTATAGGATGAGCACACCCAAGCTAGTTGAGCTCAAGATACAAATAAAGGAAATGATGGACAAGGGATACATCTAATCAAGTGTATCTCCATGGGGAGAACTAGTCTTGTTTGTGAAGAAGAAATATGGCACACTCCGACTGTGCATAGACTATAGACAATTCAATAAGGCAACCATAAAGAACAAGTACCCCTTACCAAGAATCGATGACTTTTTCGACCAATTAGGGCGTGCTTCCATTTTCTCAAAGATTGACTTGAGGTTTGGATACCATCAAGTTTGAATCAAGGATGAATACATCCACAAAATACCCTTCAGGACAAGGTATGGTCACTATGAATTTGTGGTAGTGCCATTTGGATTAACCAATGCCCCTGCCACTTTTATGTGCTTGATGAATAATGTACTCAACAAATTCATAGACAGATTTGTATTGGTTTTCATTGATGATATCCTAATATACTCAAAGAACATAGAGGAGCATGAAGAACATCTTATACTTGTGCTTCAAGTACTAAGAGAGCATAATCTCTACGCTACATTTAGCAAGTGTGGCATTTTCCAAAAGCAAGTCCATTACTTGGGCCATGTCATTTCTAAAGAAGGAGTGGCAGTAGACCCTGAGAAGATCATATCTATTATGGAATTGCCTACCCCAAAGGATGTATCTCATATCATATCCTTTATGGGCTTAGTAGGATACTATAGAAGGTTCATAAAAGTATTTTCCAAGATTGGTTGTCCAATCATTGCCCTTCAGAAAAAGGGGGTTAAATTCATTTGGACATCAAAATGTGAAGAAATATTTGATGCACTAAAATACTTTTTGACCCACGCACATGTACTGAAGATTGCAAACCCTGATAATGACTTCCTTGTGTGAATAGATTCCTGCAAGGAAGGACTCGAAGGACTCCTTCTACAAGAAGGACGTGTAATTTTCTATGAATCCAGAAAATTGAATGAGCATGAAATCAATTATGTGACCCATGATCTAGAGTTGGTTGCCATAGTGCATGCTTTAAAAATGTGGAGGCATTACCTCCTAGGTAGGAGGTTTGTACTTATGACAGACCATTGCGGGTTGAGGCACCTGTTTGATCAACCAAAGCTGAATGCCAGGAAAGCTAGGTGGATGACTCTCCTTAGTGAGTTTGATTTCGAAATTAAACACATCAAAGGAAAGGAAAATAGGGTGGTCGATGCCCTTAGCATAAGTGTGAAAACAATTCACCTGGAAGTGGTAAGAACCTGTGAAATGGATGTCAGGGAAAGAGTCAATAATGCACAAGAATAAGATGCATTCTTCAAGACTGTGACATAGTACCTAAAGCAAGATCCCACAGGGATAAAGTATGAAGGCTATCATATGTTGGACGAAGTTCCGCTGACCTATAGAGACAGATTGTATATCCCAAGTTGTGACAACTTGAAGAGGTTCATAATGGACGAACTTCACAAGAGACCATATACTAGTCACCCAAGATATCAGAAGATGATCACAACTACGAGGAAACAATTCCATTGGCCAGGATTGAAAAATGACATAGTTGACTATCTAGATAAGTGTCTATAATGCCAGCAAGTTAAGACAGAACACCAACACCCAACAGGGTTGTTTCAGCCTCTACCAATTCCAGACTGGAAATGGGAAACCATCTCCATGGATTTCATCACCGGATTACCAAAATAGTCCAAGAAAAATGATGTCATCATGGTAGTGGTGGACAAATTGAGCAATTCTGCTCACTTTGTTCTTGTCAAATCGACTTGCAAGGCAATAGATATTGCCAACATATTCAAGAGGGATATATTCAGACTGCATGACATGCCTAGGGAGATTGTATCTGATAGAGACACAAAATTCAATTCAAGCTTTTGGAGATCCTTGATGGTTGGTTTGGAGACTAAATTGTTGTTTAGCATGGCCTATCACCCTCAAACTAATGGATAGATAGAAAGAGTAAACTGGATATTAGAGCACATGTTAAGAATGCATGTAATGCATCAACCTAAGAAGTGGGAAGAATATATGTCATTGGTAGAATTTTCCTACAACAACGACTATCACGAGTCACTGAAGATGAGCCCTTTTGAAGATCTCTATGGTAGATAGTGAAATATTCCCATCAGCTGGATCCAGTGGATAAAATTACAATTGGACCCGACGTGCTGAAAGACATGGAACAAAAAGGGATTCAGGTAAAGCAAAATCTGAAAATTTCTCAGGTTAGATAGAAGAGTTACACCAACAGAAAGAGAACTCCCAAAGAGTTCAAGACAGGAGACCATGTCTATCTGAGAGTTAGGCCCAGGATTAGTTCCTTGAGAATGAGAGCATGTTCCAAGTTGGCAACTCGATATTGTGGACCCTTTGAAATCTTAGATAGAGTGGGACATGTAGCCTATAGGATAGCACTCCCTTCCACAATAAAGGCACATAATGGTTTCCATGTTTCATTATTAAAGAAGTATGTACATTATTCTAATCATATAATTGACTGGTATGTGATCCAGGTGGAGCCCGAGGGACAATTCTTTCCCGAACCTCAATGCATAATAGATAGGAAGGAAACCCCACTCGGGAATCAAACCATTGCACAGATCAAGGTGCAGTAGAAACACTTTGGCACAGATGAGGCTATGTGGGAAATGGAGGATGCCATGAGACATGCATATCCACTTTTGTTCACTTCTGCATATACAGAGCATGTTGACATATAGAACATCGAGTACGATGTTCCTTTAAGGGGGAGGGAATTTTAACACCCTGTTTCCCCCAGTTTGTAAATATAACTATATTAGCCAAGAGACTATGGAAAACTCAATATGTGTGAATATTTGATTGGATGGACCTTTGTATAAAAGGTCAATAAATGTAAATTTTGTTATTTACTAAGAAATGGATAAGTGTTGCATGACTGTTGGAAAGGGGTATGCTAAGGGAGACCACAAATTCTATGAAAGAGATGGTGAAGGGGACCATGAATGGTTGTGTTAACCTCCACCAAACCAATACCTTACTAGATTTAATTGCTCAGGACCAGAACATTCCTCTGACCCATAAATGAATTACATTCAAGTTGGTAGGTGGGAATACCTCCTTAAGAGTTAATGAGGGAATGGGGCAGATCAACCATCTCTAAGTATTTTAGACCTAACCATGAACTGAGAATTCGATCCACTTGCAATCTTGCTGAGAAAGGAAAGAAAGGAAGGCGTAGTGGGGGAGGAAGACCTGCGAAGAGTGCAGAGACAAGAAGCTAAGCTCTCGGGTTCAAGGAAGAAATAAGGAATGAATGTTTTGGTTGCAGGACAATTACTAGCAAGGTTATGATACAAGCTGATAAATGAGGTTGGCCCTCCTTACTTGGTATTGTGTAAACCGTTGCCAAGATCCTGTGGGAGGAGGAGAGTAACCTCCGTCCCTACTATCGTTGTGCCGGAAGAAAGGATTTTGTTGCAGAGCATTGTGGTCTATCTCAGGGGTGGCTATTGGTAAATCTGTTAGGAGTGACTAAGCCTATGGTTGGGATGAAACGGGCATCCCTTTCAGCAGTCGCTTCACTTTATCTGGTTCTGATAAGTATTTTCCCTATTTTATGTATTTATGTGGAATAATGGATGAATGCTTGGATTTATACATATGTGTAATTATAAATGACTTCTGTGTGGAATGGTTATGACATGTGTATGCCTCCATTTCTTTGTACACTTACATTTCTGATTGATAGTTTGTATGCCCAGTTTAGATCATGAAGCTTCCTAGGACATAAGCATGTAAGACGACCAAGATAGGAGATATCGCGTCGACCTGAACTTGTTCGTTTGAAGAGGATACCTCTTCCAGACCCCTTGTCATGTGACCAGAAGTCTAGACCCAAATCCTTAACCATTTCATGATAAAGCTCAGGAAGAATAGTGAATTTCAAGCATTGAAAAGAGGAGGCATCTTCATTTGGAAGACGAGCGGATGAGATCCATTCGAGAGGAATCATATGACCAATACCTAGGAACATTGGGCTGCACCTAAGGAAGCTATGTCCTCTTGGATTCGGAGCTCCGGAAGTCTGGGACTTCGGAGTATGACTGACCTTACCAAACTTATACTGGTCGAAGGCAACTGGGAGACTCGATTTCTCGTAAGGATGACTGGCATTAGGTGGTTCCCTAGGGGTTAGGTGGACCTATCTTACCAGCTAATCTGGGATCTAAAACCATGAATGTCGGAGTCGCGAAGGGACCAAAGCCATAGATCGAGGGAACCTTCAGGTTCTTTCCCATATGTCCATTTATCGGGGACGCGTGGCGCTAGCCCCTTTATTTCAGAGGTCCGGCACTTCAGGAGATAAGAGGAGGTTGCATCGCAACACTTCTGAACGTCGAATCCCCAAGTTATCAAGAGTCATATATCTATAAACCTACATGGCCGAATCTCGACCGTGAGATCTGAGGAATGTTAGAAGTTTGTCAGTCCGTGGTGATGAGGCATAGTGACATCACCCAGGGCGACATGGACCCCAGCTTGACATGCCATGTGTCACCCAGACTCGTGTGTATCCCATACCCCATAGGTCCATTGGAATGTAACACGTGTCACCCTGACCCATCCTATGTGTTAGTTCCTGGTATGTGTATGCCTAACCAACGTGGTCGATGAAGTGACTAGGACTCCAGGAGTCCGGGACTTAGGGACTCTAAAGGATTTGGGATGTAGTATGGTAGAGAGCCCAAATGGTCCGAAGGTCGGAGCCACGTGGTGAGATTATGGGACTTCGAAGGTTAGGAACTCTGAGCGGTCTCATGCACAAATACTAAAGAGGCGTGAAACGTTGAAGTGTCAAAGCACTGAATCCCTCCACAAATGACCTAGGAGAAAGAGAGTAAGTCAAGTCATGGGATCATATTGTCGATGGCCTTTCATTGTGGAGGAAGGAACTTGGGAATAACACGTGTGAGGTGGATCCACGTGGGCGCCACGTGGCCCTCAACCAATGAATTCCCGAAGAACTTTGGGAGATATATCCGTCGGTTTTGGGCTCGGTTTTGAGCATGGAGACCATGGTTGGAAAACTCTAGACGAGCATAGTGTAGTATAAACCCTGAATGAAGGATTTGATCACCCAAGGAGAATGAATTTTTTAGGCTCCATCCCTAGCAAAGCCACTCAGGGGTCAGGTGTGTTACATGCACCCCGGTCCTACTTTTATTATGGGTAGGTAAACTTGAATTGAGCAGTTGACATGTCCTCATTAGTGGCTGCCTAAGGGGTTTCCCCCGTGTTCAACAACAAGAAATATATTCACACATTGGGATTCGTGTAATTTCTTGGATTCCATTATCCTTATTGGTGGTTTCCTCACCTTTGTCGATAGTTTTAATTATTGGATGTTATTCAGAGGGTCTTTTTTGTGCACTTCTTGCATCTAGTGCATGCGAAAGATGCACAAGGTCATTGGTCCATGAACATGTTCTTCATCTGAGCTCCTCCAAATAATATAGCTATTTCTTTATACCTCGTGTTGACTGATGAGAGATTCCTTAATGCTCTCCATTTAGCGGGCCTGCTTCCATCGACTTCAACTCATCTATTCTAGAAATGAGGCCTAGAGTCCTATGAGTACCTAGAGGCTTGCAGTCATTAGTGGTAGGTTCTCTCGCCATTAACAGTTGGGAATACATCAATGTCTCTTGATCAATGTATCCTTCAAGTGTTCGACCTAAACACCTTTATTCATACTTGTAAGAATGTACTTGGTGCCTTGATACCTACTTTCATTATCAGTAGGTTGTCTTACATTTTTTAATGTTATACCTTAATGTCTGGTAATAAAACGAAGTCTCATTATGTTCAACCTCAACTCCTTTATTCACATGATGTATACTCACACCTTTGGTGGATCGTGTAGAAGACTGGAAGAAATCAATTTATACTCACAGCTTTCTTGAGTTGTTTCTATCATTCATTGGACCTGTACCTATATGACTTCAATGATCGTGGGAGATCAGATTGTACTCCATTATATACAGATATCTTCAGATTGATTTTGAGACTGGTTTTCACTGGGCCTTATTTGTGACTATGACAGCCTATGACATGTATCTACATTTGTATTTCCTATTCATGTCCATGAACACTTGTTTGGTGTATTTCCACATGGATCTGCAGTGTAATTCAAATTGGTAGCCATGTGCACAAAGTCATTATGAATTGTAATATTCTTATGAGCAACTAGTTCGTCCACATGGGTCTCCATTACTCCACTTCTGGGAATTATAATGTATTTTGGTAATCACAGATACTTCTCTGAACTCACACATTAGGGGGCATCTTTTATATCAATATTTTCCTCACCCCATGCAACTTTCTTAGAAGGCCTTTTCCATTTCCCTATGCAGACTTGAAGTCCCCTTTTTCACTTCCCAGAGATAAAAATAATATTTTTCCACATATACGTGCCCTAACAACTATACAACATGTGTATATGTAGGATGCACCATTACATCTCGCGTACATCGGGTTTTGTGCCCAAAATTAAAAAATGGTGTCAGGTTTCCATGTCATGTCACAGGATCCATGATCCTTGACCTTCCATATACTGGAAACGTTCTGACTCAACCCTTTAGTTCCATTTGAAGGCTATAAATGGGCCATATCCAAGCTATGGAAAGAGGAGAAGAATTCAACTTTTGAGAGCAAAGTTACTCTAGATAAATTATTCATTTCATATTGAGTCTACATCCCTTTGTCCTTTTAAGTCTGAACACATTGTTCAACTCCCAAGCTCTTCCCTCTTTGATGGAGAACCTCATTGTCTCTCTTATATGAGTTCACCTTTGGTGGAGGATTGAAGTGGTGGAGGCCTAGCTGGAAGGGACTTAGTTTCTCAGTTCAGAGACGTGTCGACATGAAAGTTTGTTACTCATACACTTATGTTGATCATATTTTAATAGAAATACTATTTTCTTGTCCAATTAATGTCTTGCAAATATTTGAATTGTTACTCCATGGGAATATTTGTTATGAATATTGATGTATTATGCTATTATATGTGCTAGCTCTATATATTATCACCATATACTTGCATATATTGGTTGTTGAGGACAAGTTGCGGGTATTTAGCTTTTATTCAAGTGCTCAATGGTGGTCTTCATTGAACATCCGGATGAGGTAAGATCTTTATCTTGTCTTGTTAGCATGTTTGTTTATAGAGAATACTTGAGATTAGAGTTGATTTATATGATAATTCCATCTATTTTGGTTTACCCCATGCCATAGAGTGATTTTCGTCATAATAGAAACATGGATTCAACAATTAACAATAACATGCTAAACCATCCAAGAAAGGAGCAATGTTCCATGTACAACAAATAACCAACAAGCATGCACACAGAAATACATCCCAGAGATAAATAAATACACAATGGAATATACATTATACAAAAAACACAAAGAGAACTTATATTTTCAAGTAAACATTCACCAAATGACTCTATACCAAGGACACTCCTCGCAACCATAGACGTTGTTGTTCATTTAATTTCAATAGTAGTTTCACCCTCAAGCCAGGACTATGAATCCACAATGATGGGTCCCGGGACAAATCTAAAAACAAACTATTTAGCTAACAAGCTCTCATGTTTTCCAAACCACACAACAAATCCTAATTTCTATCTCTCTTCCCCTCCATCCTGCACAACGTAAAGAAATGAAACCCTTTCTCCGCCACGCAGTCCCTCAGGCTGTTCCATTTCTTTCTAGGGCTCAAGTGCTACTGGTCAAGAAATCTCAATTCTGGAAGCTCCAAGGATTCTAATCTATGAACACTTCTTTCAAAACTGTCATCAATCACATGCACATATGCATCCATTCCCTCCTAGAATGATCAAAACTTCCTCATAGCCATTTAGCAATGGCTCTCCACCTCCATCCATTTGTTTCATTGTCCAAACCAAGAGCACATGAATGTGAAAGAGTGAATGAAGAAGAACCCAAGGAAAGAGTGTAAGAGTTAATGGATAAGAACCCCCAAATATCCCACATCAGGTGTTTGTATAATTACATTGAATGAATAACCACATGGCCTTCCCCCCAAGAAACTCATGTAACCACTTTTCTCAATTAAAACCAAGACGGGTAATTAAAATATAATAAAAATACTTAGCCCCTTTATCCCCCTTCGCTCGTGGAATCATTTCCTCTTATATCTTGTCCGTGTATGTCTTGCATCCAATGATGTATTTTTATTAATATATATAGAAGTATTACATTTCCTAGGGCCTTTGGCCCCTTTTTAACTTTACCGGCTCACCAGCCTAAGTCACAATTACGTAATGCATTATAGTCATAGGGATCAAAACTGGAGTGTTACAATGACAAAGGAATTGAGTGAGTGAAGTCTAGTGGACCTATTACAATCCTGAAGATGCTACATGAGGATCATGAGGAAACAATGTGAAAAGAGTACCTACATATCTTTGGATCTTTTTGAATAATTTTGAATGTACATGGTATCTAATGCACCGAGGATAGTGCATAACATAAGGGGGATGGTTATGTAATACAACCAAGTAGTAACTAGATGTATTTATACCCATTCATATAGGTTGGTGAGCTAGGATGGTTTTGGGCTAGAGTGTCGTGTTCGTATGAATGTTTAGGCCAAGGTGCCTATGTGATATTAGGCCAATGAGCTTGTACGTCGTGGACAGTGAGACAATATTTTCATTTTGTAGTCTCACTATGTTATTAATAAAAGTACATCACTATTGTAGACCCGAGGACTGAATGAGTTGGGGGGATAGGACTCTAAAAAAGGGAAAGAGGGATAAGGGCTTCTAATAAGGACTTAAGCTAGGGGGCTAAGCCAAGGGGATATGATAAAATATTCCTAAAAATTCCAAGCCTAATTTTGTATTATATTTATCTTGAGTTCCTAAGTGAGGGAAATGAATTACCAAGTGGGATAAAAGAGGTTTCCTTGTATGACAAGTGTCATGAAAAGAGAATGCATTTATGATGTTGAGTTTTAGTGGAAAGGGGGATATTTTCTCTTCATCGTTCTTTTGTTCAGAAGAGAGGGAGATTTCTAACCTTTGGAGAGTTCAATATAGAGAGACGAATTAGAACTAGAACTAGAGGATCAAGCTGAGACATGTGAACATAGTGAACCTGAGAATCCTAGGTGGATTGGGTAGAAAATTCTCATTACGTTTCCTTGGAAATTGTTGAAACTAGAGAAGGGAATTGTTTAGAATAGTTTTCCATGTGCACTAGCCTAGTGGGTGCCTATAATCTCCTTGAGAGTAGGCTTGTGTTCCTAGTACCACAAGACTTGGAGACTTCATTTTCAATCTATTGTTGAAGCCCTGGAATGGAAGTGGGATAGATCAAAGGACTGCAATGTTAGAGAAGGAGGTCCACTTCCTTGGTTGGGACAAGATAAGGGGAATGAGAGACTGAGAGGTTGAACTACTGCTGGAGTTGGTGCCATTGGCCTTGCCTTGAGATGTGTGTTGTTACACCTTAGTTGGCTAGTATGAGTTCATATTCCTTGTTGGATTCATAGCCTTGGATCGGGGGTTACTTGTTGTTAATAACTAGAACATCAGTGTCTATGGCTAGAAGGAACGCCTGAGGTCTGCTACTAGTCAGTTCTTCTCTAAAAGATAAGTGCCATGATTGTTATGCTTTTACTGCTATGTTTAAATCCGTGTATATTATGTTTGCTTTCCATTGCGTTTTTATTAAATAACATTCAAATTACATTGACGAATTATTGGCATGATTAGTTATGTATGTATATGAATATGCTTAGTGTTGTATGTTAGGTTAGGTTTCATATATGTAACATATGCAAGGAATATTTGTTACAGAGTGGTACTAGAGCCCTTTTGGGCATAATTTATGATGGTATCAGAGGAATTGTTTAGTGTTATCAGGGTGTTTATGGAGTAACATGGCTTGACTTAGGGTTGGGTATGTTACATGGTGGTTTCATAGCTTGATTGTGCTTCGGTGAAGCTAGAGAGGGAAATTGTGAAATTTTCCATTACCCTACCATCCCAATAGGGACCAAGGTGGATGGGTATGTTACAAAACTATTGGGATAGTTGGGTTCTTAAAATATTTTTTTCCACCAACTCAAAATTTCATGCTCTGATACCATATTCTTATATATCCTACTTTTTATAAATTAATGCATGCAAAATGAAAAGTATGTTTATGCAATTATCATTAAACATTCACAATTACAAATACATACTACTCATGCAACATAACAACATTTAAATCCATAATTTACAAAAATTTAACTCACTATAAAGACAAAGGACCATAACACTTATTTTTATGAGAATAAGACACCAAATGGTTGTAGATGTCAGACATTCCCCCCAACCATAGGTTTTGTTGCACTTAATATTTATACAACGAGCCACCCCCAAGATGGGGCTATGAGTCCACAAGGATAAAAACGTACAGATGGATCTAATTCTCACATAGACATCCTAGTTTCGTAGTTATTATGGTATATTCACTCTCACAACAATATCAACTCACTATCTCACTTTCCTCTTCAGCCTGCACAACCGAAAGAAGGGGATCCCCTTCTCTACAACATAGTCCCTTGGTGTATTCCACTTCTTTCCTACAACATAGTCCCTTGGTGTATTCTACTTATTTCCTACAACATAGTCCCTTGGTGTATGTTGAACTATTTCTTTTCCTTGTGCACTAGCCTAGTGGGTGCCTATAAGCTCCTTGAGAGTAGGCTTGCGTTCCTAGTGCCACAAGACTCACAGAATTCCTGGTCGACCTATTGTTGAAGCCATCGAAGGAAAGTGGGATAGATCGAAGGACTCAAATGTTAGATAAGGGGGTACACTTCCTTGGTTGGGACAAGATGAGGGGAATGAGAGATTGAGAGGTGGAACTAATACTAGAGTTAGTGCCATTGGCCTTTCCTTGAGATGTGTGTCATTACACCTTAGTTGGCTAGTGTGAGTTCCTTTTCCTTGTTGGATTCATAGCCTTGGATCGGTGGTTACTTGTTGTTAAGAACTAAAACATTAGTGTCTATGGCTAGAAGGAACGCATGAGGTCTGCTACTAGTTAGTGCTTCTCTATACAATAAGTGACATGATTGTTATGTTTAAATGTGTGTGTATTATGTTTGTTTTCCATTGTGTTTTTATTAAATAACATGCAAATTACATTGGCGAATTATTGGCATGATTATTTATGCATGTATATGAATACGCTTAGTGTTGTATGCTAGGTTAGGTTGCATATATGTAACATATGCAAGTCATATGTCTTATAGAGTGGTACTAGAGCCATTTTGGGCATAATTTATGATGGTATCAGAGAATTTTTTTAGTGTTATCAGGGTGTTTATAGAGTAACATGACTCGACTTGGGGTTGGGTATGTTACATGGTGGTTTCATAGCTTGATTATGCTACGGTGAATCTAGAGAGGGAAATTGTGAAATTTCCCATTACCTTGCCATCCCAATAGGGACCGAGGTGGATGGGTATGTTACAAAACTATTGGCATAGTTGGGTTCTTAAAAAATAATCTTCCACCAACTCAAAATTTCATGCTCTGATACCATATTCTTCTATATCCTACTTTTTTTAAATTAATGCATGCAAAATGACAAGTATGCTTATGCAATTATCATTAAAACATTCACAATTACAAATATAGACTACTTATGAAACATAACACCATTTAAATCCATAATTTACAAAATTTAACTCACTGTAAAGACAAAGGACCATGACACTTATTTTTATGAGAATAAGACACTAAATGGTTGTAGATGTTGGACATTTCCCCCAACCATAGGCTTTTTTGCACTTAATATTTATACAATAGGCCACCCCCGAGATGGAGCTATGAGTCCACAAGGATAAAAAATTGCAGATGGATCTGATTCTCACATAGACATCCTAGTTTCCTAGATATTATGGTATATTCACTCTCACAACAATACCAACTCACTATATCTCTTTCCTTTTCAGTCTACACAACCCAAAGAAGGGGATCCCCTTCTCTACAACATAGTCCCTTGGTCTATTCCACTTCTTTCCTACAACATAGTCCCTTGGAGTATTCTACTTCTTTCCTACAATATAGTCCCTTGGTATATATTAATCTTCATGCAATAATCACCTCAAGCCTGCACACTACACTTACAATAAACTCAACATATTATAATCCTCATTCTAGCCTAGACGCTTTGCAGTGCAACCTATCTCTACAACCTCTCTCCACAACCTTAAGCATAGATTCTCAATCATAAGCACACTAATCTCTCAACCTAAACTCTTACTTTCATTCTGATCTCTTCCTAGAAACAAACCTCATCTTCCCCAACCATTTACATATTTATACATAGAATTGGGGCTACAAAAACTAGTAACAACTTATCACAAAAACACTATTGAGTTATAACCATTTTTCATGCTTTAGCGCCGCTCTGCTGCTTTCCTTGCTTTTATGTTGAACTGTTGTTTTTCCTGATTTTGCGCCAGCATGCTGCTTTTCCCGATTTTGCGCCAGCATGCTGATTTTTTTTATTTTGCACCAGCATGTTGTTTTTATCCTGTTAACTGCATCCTTCACCCTTCGCACCATTCCCTTCCTGCCTCTACGGTGCAACTCCAAAACTTAGTTCTTCTCCTCCAAAATTCATGTCCAATAATGAGGTAAGGTTGTTCCATAGGTTCATCTCCATGTGATTTTTTTTCAAGATCATCAAGCTTTGTATCTTCAAGAACAAATGAAAGCGATAAATCTGTTTGAAATTCCTCATCAAAGTCTTCATAATTATCATAAACTGGTGCACTAATGAACATTCTAAAGATGTCACTATGGATATCTTCTCTTCTTCATTTACTTGATGCTTTGATTGATCATTAGCTTCATAAATTTGACTATGAACAATCATTTCTTTATTTGATTTTGGAAAAAAATCTACATTAAAACATGAAATAGGTGATTCTTGAGGATCTAGATCATCATACTTGTCATACACAGATTTAGTATGAAATACTTCTGCATATGTGAATGTATAAATCTGCTCCTTAATACCTTCACGTTCACTTTCACAACTGCCACATATAGGCATTCTGACTTGACTACCGAAATTTTCTAAAGATGTTGTATGCTCTCCTTCAAAAGAATGTTGATGATCTTCCCCAAACATAGAGACATCATTATGTTTGATAAAATCTTGACCTTTATCCTCCATGTACAGATGACTGAACTCAATTTGTGAAATTTATGATTTTCTAATGAAGTAAGTCTATTGCACTAATGAATATTCTAGCAATCCAAACTTTGTACTTTCAGATGCAAGAGGGAAGAAAACCTCCACCTGAAACTCTTCATCAATTTCAAGAGAAAAAATAAGTAACATGTTCAACACAATTTTGATTTTGATTAATAGATGAAGAAGAAAAAACTTTCTCTTCCTGAAAACTTTCAGATGCATTCATATGAAGATTGTCTAAAGGTGATTCTTCATTCTTCATTCAAAATTATAGTAATATCTTCTTCATCCTCACTGACATAGGAATAATCTTCATTGTATTCTAAATTTGTTTCAAACTTTTCATTACAACAATCTTCAAGAAAATGTTCAATAGAATATATCTTCTGGCAATGAAAACAAAATACAGCATGAAAATATTTCAATGAAGAAATACTACCAGTAGGTAACGATCTTTACGAGTTCCTTGCATCTCCTTCCAACAAGATCATGAACAATTTCATGAGAACATCCTAATGAACAATACCTAGTTGAAGAATTTACTCATGAAACTCTATTAAATGTTGTGCTAGACTATCATTAACATCTTCTTTGAACCTAGGGAGGTTGTCTCCCCAGTCTTTTGCATTAGGCATAACATGAGGATAACCAGGTACATTTGAGAAATCAAACAATGCATACCTTGAAGTTATCTGAGTAGAAAATGAAGTCGACATTGAAACACAATGGAGTCGCCAGTGGATTCTTCATACCATGGAGTCGCTAGGTGAAAAACTGAAATAGCCTGATGTGTATAGATCTCGTTTACCTTCAAGAACCAGAACTAATCTTTATCAAATCCCAGGGAAAATATTTCAGACCTTCTTTCCCCGATAATGATGCCAAAAAGATGTTGTTCCTAAGATTGTTCTTGGTTGTTTAAGAACAATGTCAAGACATATCAAAACCTACTTTTGACTGCAAGTTGGCCCTTCTAGTCAAAGGGCGCTCCCTCATCAGATTAAAATAGCTTGTTTCCCACTATCACCAAGCAACACCTCTTCTCGTTAAGCACAAGTGTCATATTTGGATGAATTAAAGAAAAGGATAACTAGGTAGGATAAAAGATAGTAGACTGGAAAATAGGTTGTAAACCTCTCATATCAAAGGCCATATCCATTGCGCATGGAGTCTCAATCATTAGAGAAAAAAATATGAGTATGAAATGTGGAAGAATAATAAGAAAACATATAAATCTCAAACATAATAAAGGGCAAGAGAAATCTCTATCACTCTGAGATGAAGAATAGACAATTTGTTGGGCATTGTCAATGATGAATCCAACAATCGAAAAGTGAATGCACATAAAACATATCAGGGTTATGATTATTGTTATTATTGTATGAGAAGAAAAGAATACTTCATCTCTTACTCATAAGGCTCGATAATGAAGACTCGAGTCCAATCAATGCTTACAACATATGTATGGGAATATGTGATATTTAAAAATTCCTTTATTATTTGCAACAATGGAGATTGTACCAAATCGTTGTACTTCTAACCCTAACATTAATCTTACTGCAAAAAGAAGAGGAAACAATTATAGCATTTGAAGAAGCTTAATACATAAAAAGAAACAAGAACAAGACTCTAATCCGACTGAGCAATGAATCCATGGATTGATATTTATGATCTAAAAATATTTAGAAACTTAATTACAAAAGACTCAAGTTGATATTCATCTCCTAACATGCTAAGCCCCCAAAATGTCTTCTGTTGCTGCTTATATTTTCCTTGATTGCTAGTCTGGTGCCTTCATATCTGGAAATAGTTTCCTAACAACTGCCTTTAAATCTGAATCAATTTCTTAAGATAAAGTAATTCTGGAGAATTTGACACCTCAAGTTCTTGAGTTGTCATACTTTAGTAATAAATAAGGAATTAGATATGTGATCTGTCAGGTATTTTCTCTCGATTGACCAAATTAATCATAAAAGTAATAATGAATGAGGGTAATATAAACCATTCCTTGATGTCAATGAAGTAACCCAATCACACCCTCTATTTATTTTAAAACCAAATTTTTAATAAGTGTTCATAATTAATGGCATACATTAACTTCAATCCATATCATTCGATGCCAAAACGCTGTGTAATTTATTGTAGAACAAAGCTTAACCCATAAATTGAAAGACTATCCAGAATACGCAAGAAGAAATTATAATACTCCATTCTAGTTACAACATTGTCTACTTCTGACTTTCACTAGATTCAGGGGACAATTTCCTTCCCTTCACTTATTTGGACTGCTTATTATATTCTTGACTTGTAGCACCTTCTTCCTCATACCTTTGTTCTTTTCAAACCATTCAACCAAATCTTTTTTTTTTATTCTCAGCAACATTTTATTCACCAAGGAACTTTTAGCATAGACGATTTGTGAAACTTGAGCCCACATTGTCAGATTGTCACAAAAAGCTAATAGGATGGGTTGGAGCCAACTCTGTTTCTTTGGAAGCAACAATTCATTCTTTCGAAGCTTTAATTGTTCCTTCCTTCATCTGCCAATCCATTGATATATTCATCGAGCCTTCACAATGATTTTTGCATACGAGTCTGGTTCTTCAAGAGAAAAAAAAATGGACCATCCTATAAACACAATCACCAGAGAATTGAAATTCCTCACAAACTTGTCATAGGTATTCCCTTCGGCATTGGGATTTTTTGCCAATTCAGACATTCACGCAATTGGCGAATTCCTCTTTAGTAGAACATAAAATTCACTCAAATTATTAACAATTTTTGAATTCTGCTCGCTACTCTTTCAGTTGGGGTTGTTCCGCCAAAAACCCATGTCTTGGATTTTGAAAATTCAACTCTATTCGCCCATAAACTGCACCAAAAGTTGACTGTTCGAAAACCACTATCTGTCTGGCGGTTTCTTAGGTAGTTTTGCAAAATAGTTCAATGCGAGGTCACTTCGTGGTTTTAAAACCACTAGGAGGGAATCTGTTATAGCTTCTTTGAGTGTCATGTGTCCACCAACTCTTTCCAATAAACCATCGCGGGGGTTCAACCTCTGTTAAACATTGTATGGTCAGAGCATTTCGCTGAGGTAAACCGTGGACCATTGATTTGCTTGAGTCTATATGAGCGATTGGATTTTGGTTTTCGCAAAGAATGACAATGTGGGCCTATACATTATGAGTCGAGGCATATTTTGAAAGGTGTTTAACAATTTAAATCAATTGTTGAAGGCCGAGGAACAAAGGTTCTATGGTATTATAATTTATCCTTCGTTTAACACTTTGAGACATGGTTTAAATATTCAACACACGGCTCAAGCTTGAACTTAGTATTATAGAAGGGAAATTCAAATTAATGAAAATCCCATATCTAGGCAAAAAACTTCCTATAAATTGAAAAGGACCACAACTTTGATCCGAGTTAATAATTTGTTGATAAAGACGTTTAAATGAGAAAATTCACTAGAAATTGGGAACCATGAAGATGTAAAGGACAAGGATGAATAATGGACTCACTAGATCAAAAATTTGGAAGTAACGAGGAATAGGTGGGTTTCATGCTAGTGTTGGAATTATTTTTGGAAATGTTGATTTTTGCGACAACATTACTCACCCACTAGGTTGGGCCACGCTACCACAAAATGTCCACCAAGAATGATTTGAAACTAACTTGTAACATACCCAGTACAACAAATGCCAAAACGATTTTCCTGGATATTGATCTGAAACATACCCATTGCCCGGGTACTTCTAGAGTCGCCCTCTTAGACTGATTACGAATCTTTGTTCGATTCTTTAAAATCAAGAAACTGTTATAGCAAGATTTGTCTCACCCCATGCAACTTGCTTAGAAGGCATTTTCCATTTCCCTATGCAGACTTGAAGTCCCCTTTTGCACTTCCCAGAGCTAAAAATCATATTTTTCCACATATGCATGCCCTAACAACTATACAACATGCGTATACGCAGGTTGCACCATTACAACCCGCATACATAAGGTTTTGTGCTCAAAATTAAAAAAATAGGGTCGACTTTCCATGTCATGTCACAGGATCCATGATCCTTGACCTTCCATATACTGGAAGCATTTCGACTCAACCCTTCAATTCCATTTGAAGGCTATAAATGGGTCATATCCAAGTTGTGGAAAGAGGAGAAGAATTCAACTTTTGAGAGCAAAGTTACTCTGGAGAAATTATTCACTCCATATTGAGTGTGCATCCCTTTGTTCTTTTAAGTCTGAACACATTGTTCAGCTCCCAAACTTTTCCTTCTTTGATGGAGAACCTCATTGTCTCTCTTATATGAGCTTGCCTTTGGTGGAGGATTGAAGTGGTTGAGGCCCAGCTGGAAGGAACTTAGTTTCTTGGTTCTGAGACGTGCCGACGTGAAAGTTTGTTACTCAAACACTTATGTTGATCATATTTTAATAGAAATACTCTTTTCTCGTCCAATTAATGTCTTGCAAATATTTGAATTGTTATTCCATGGGCATATTTATTATGAATATTGATGGATTATGTTATTATATGTGCTAACTCTATATATTATCACCACATGCTTGCGTCTCTTGACCTTGTTGTCTCACATCCTATTCAACCAACGGTTGAAGAAGTGGTCGTGTCGATGCAATCTTCGATCAATCCCACTCTTTTCTTGGAGAGCGACAAGTCTAAGGAAGTGTCATTGTCGATGCAATCTTCGGTCAATCCCACTCTTCTTTTAGGGGGTGATGCATCTTTCGACCATGTCCTTAGAATTTCTAGTCCCATACCTTATGGACAAGGGAGCATTCCACTCTCTCTAAGTACACTCCCTCCAAGTCCTAGGATGGTTTCCTTTGATTGGAATGATCTTGTAGAGCCTCAACTTCCTTCTTTGCAAGTATTTTATCCTACTCGGCTTGGCAAGTTTTGGGTTTTCCCAAGCTTGTGTCAGTTATCTGTTAGTTGTTGACTTTTGAACGAAGTCTTGCATGGGAGCCCTGGCCTCCCCCATGATATGTTGCTTAGAATGACATTCATGAGTCTTGTTTAAACTCTTTTTCAACTCTCTCAAAAGTGAAAAGATTGTTGAGTGAACTTGTCTCTTTTACACTCGTTAAATGGCTTTAAAAGGACATATATTTGGTGTAAGTTTAACCCTTTTTCGGACCAAGTAGAATAATTTCGAAAAATAAATACTCTGGTCACTAGTGGCTAGAAGAGTTCTCTCGGGTATTGTTTTATACTTTTTCGAGCCTAGGGGACTAAATTTTTGAAAAAGGACATTCTTTGGCGTTAAGTTGTAATGGAAATCTATTATCCTACTTGTAGTATTGAGCCTATTGTCGGTTCCCGCTTTCTCGCTATAAGCCTATTACCTCAACAATTTGCATCATCAACCAAGAAAAGCCTTGTTTATATCCTTTGCAACTTGATACCCTATACCCCAAGAGGAAACATTCTCTCGAGTGTCCATGTCCTCCATGCACCTCCTTGCATTGAGCATAGGTATGTTCCACTGTTGGAACTAGTTGCTTACTCACGACACTCGTTTCCTCTCTTGTATCATAGCATTTATTTGTCTATGAAAAAACAAAAAAAGATGGGTGGGAAAAGAATATTATCTCATGTTGGCAGCAGTCGTGTCGCCTTTGAAAAGAGCACAAATTTTTGAGTCCAATTATCATCCAAATTTTAGGTTTAGCATGACCTTAGGAAGTTGAGCTCGTTGCTTAGATTCTACTCCTCCGATTGGTTACTCTTCTAGTCCCTATGGAGAGTTTGATTAGTGTCTCTTGCATCACAAAGTTTCATTATCAAGTCGATGTTGTCGGAGTCCTCCATATGTTTCATACTCTTGTTCAAAGGATGCTTATAACCCTGTGTCAGCCATTTCTCATAACTCTTGAATTTGCATGTTGGCCATACCCTCAGTGTATCTCAGATTCACATGAAGTTGTATTCCTACCATGCATTGTAACACCTTGTTTCCCCCAGTTTGTAAATACAACTATATTATCCAAGAGACTATGGAAAACTCAATATGTGTGAATATTTGATTTGATGGACCTTTGTATAAAAGGTCAATGAATGTAAATTATTTTATTTACTAAGAAATAGATAAGCGTTGCATGACTGCTGGAAAGGGGTATGCTAAGGAAGACAACAAATGCTATGAAAGAGATGGTGAAGGGGACCAGGAATGGTTGCGTTAACCTCCACCAAACCAATACCTTACTGGATTTAATTGCTCATGACCAGAACAGTCCTTTGACCCAGAAATGAATTACAGTCAGGGTGGTAGGTGGGAATACCTCCTCAAGAGTTATTAAGGGGATGGAGCAGAGCACCCATCTGTAAGGCTTTAAGACCTGACCACGGACTGGGAATTCAAGCTACACACAATATTGCTGAGAAAGACAAGAAATGAAGGTGTGGTGGGGGGAGGAAGACTTGCGAAGAGTGAAAAGACGAGAAGCTAAGATCTAGGGTTCAAGGAAGAACTAAGGAATGAACGTTCTAGTTACAGGAAAATGGCTAGCAAGGTTATGATACAAGCTGATAAATGAGGCTGGTCTCCTTGCTTGGTATTGTGTAAACCGTTTCCAAGATCCTGCGGAAGGAGGAGAGTAACCTACGTCCCTACTATCGCTGAGTCGGAAGAAAGGATTTTGTTGCAGAGCATCGTGGTCTAGCTCGGGGGTGGCTAGTGGTAAATCCGTAAGCAGTGACTGAGCCTATGGATGGGAGGAAATGGGCACCCCTTTTAGAAGTCACTTCACGCTATTTGGTTCTGATAAATATTTTCCCTGTTTTATGTATAGATCTTGAATAATGGATGAATGCTTAGATTTATACATATGTGTATTTACAAATGACTTCTGTGTGGAATGTTTATGTCATGTGTATGCCTCCATTCCTTTGTACACTTACATTTTTTACTGATAGTCTGTATGCCCAGATTAGCTCCTGAGGATTCCTAGGACATAAGCATGTAAGACGACCGAGATAGGAGATATCATGTCAACCTGAACCTTTTTCTTTGAAGAGGATACCTCTACAGACCCCTTGTCGTGTGACTGGAAGTCTAGACCCAAATCCTTAACCATTTCATGATAAAGCTCAGGAAGAATAGCGAAGTTCAAGCCTTGAAAAGAGGAGGCCTCTTTGTTTGGAAGATGAGAAGACGTGATCCATTTGAGAGGACCCATATGACCAATACCTAGGAACCTTGGACTGAGCCTAAAGAAGCTATGTCCTCCTGGCTTCAGAGCTCCAGAAGTTAGGGACTTCGGAGTATGACCGACCTTAGCAACATTATACCGGTTGAAGGTAATCGAGAAGTTCAGTTTCCCATAAGGATGACCGACGTTAAGCGGTTCCCCAGGGGTTAGGTGGACCTATCTTACTAGCTACGTCGAGATCCAAAACCATGAAGGTATGAGTTGCGAAGGGCCCAGAGTCGTAGATAGAGGGACCCTTCGGGTTCTTTCCCAACCATCGATTTACTGGGGATGTGTGGCACCAGCCCCTTTAGTTCAGAGGTTAGACACTTCGAGAGATAAGAGGAGGTTGCATCGCAACACTCCCGAACATCGAATCCCTGAGGTATCAAGAGTCATAGATATATAAACCTATGTGGTCGGATCTCGACCGTGAGATCTGAGGAATGTTAGAATTATGTCAGTCCGGGGTGATGAGGCGCAATGATGTTACCCAAGGCGACGTGGAACCCACCTTGACATTCCATGTGTCACCCAGACTCGTGTGTATCTCATACCCCATAGGCCCATTAGAATGTAACATGTGTCACCTTGACTCGTCCTACGTGTCAGTTCTTGGTACATGTACGCCTAACCAACGTGGTTGGTGAAGTGACTAGGACTTTGGGAGTTCGGGACTTCAGGACTCTAGAGGATGTTAGGATATTTAGACACTTAGGAGTTAGTTAAGATCTACTTGGTCTAATATGTCGTTAGGTAAAAGTGTGTTTCTTTAGTATGCATTAGTATGCATTTGTAGTTAG
>JZKD02S0155787.1:543672-558286 GCA_000966675.3 Picea glauca | reverse complement strand
TGGGGCCGTGGATGTTTCCCCGTAGGGGTTTTACCATGTGAAAACATCGGTGTGTTGATCTTTGATCTGGTTATGTGAGTGGTTACTGAAGGTGTTTTTCCTCTGTTGGAATACCCGTGTTGTCGAACAGAGGATCTAGGATCTAGTATGGTAGAGAGACCAAACTTCACTAAGGTCGGAGCCACGTGGTGAGCTTACGAGACTTTGGAAGTTCATAGAGGAATATGTTAATAAATTCCTTGAGTTGTTGAGGGACATACCTTACATAAAGGATGAAAAGGTAAAAGTGCAACGATTTATCAGTGGGTTACCTCAGACCTACCATAACAAGATTGAGTTTGACGGGCCAAATACCTTAGAAGATACTATCTAGAAGGCAAGTTATTGTTTTGAACAACTTCGGAGTCAGACAAAACCTCACGAGGACTGGAAGAAGAAAATAAATTCGAGATTCAATAAGAAGGGGTTCAAATCATCAATATTTAAGAACTATAGGAAGGACTCTAAGATAATCCTTCCTACTAGAAGTGTATATCAACAAAATTTCCCCTCCCAAAGTGGAAATAAACCTTTTGGAGCAACCCCAGGAAATAATGATAACCCAAATAAGGAACCCTTGAAATGTTGGTGTTGCGGAGAAGAACATCTACTAAGGGATTGTCCATACAGAAAGAAGAATGGTAGGAGAGTCTACAACATCCAAGAAGCTACAACATTCAATGATGTGGCTAGGAGCATGCCACTGATTTATGCAGCTTTGGATAATAAGCAAGTCGACCACCAAGCTTCAGTGGTGGAGATGGAAGGTATGCTCACCAACCATCTAGTTTCTATTTTAATTAACCCTGGTTCTAATTTGAGTTATGTGGCCCCTCAGACTATTGATAAGTGTAAACTGCAACTAGTTAGACATGTTAAGCCATGGTTGGTACAACTAGCCACTAGAACCAAAATAAAAGTAGCAGTGGTCATACCAGCTTGTCGATTCATCATGGATGGATTTCCCACCCAAGCGACCCTTAATATACTTCCCCTAGGATCTTATGACCTGTTGATTGGTATGGACTAGCTAGTTGCATATAAAAATAAGTTGGATTGTTACCACAAAACCTTAGAATGTGTAAATGAATAAGGGAGAAAGATAACCCTCCAAGGGATTCAGAAGCATGTCTGAGTGAGACGAATATCATCCCTTCAAATGAAAATGTATTGTAGAAAGGGATGTCCTCTATATGAAATATAGGTGTCGGAATCTACTGAGGATGACAGACCGAACCTAGAGGACCATTCCATATTAAGAGAGTATAGAGACGTGTTTCCAGAAGAGGTGTTGGGTCTACCTTCGAGAAGAGACATTGACTTCTCGATAGAACTTGCATCAGGAGCAGTTCTAGTGTCTAGGACACCCTATAGGATGAGCACACTCGAGCTAGTTGAGCTCAAGATACAACTAAAGGAAATGAAGGATAGGGGATACATCCGGCCCAGTGTATCTCCATGGGGATAACCAGTCTTGTTTGTGAAGAAGAAATATGGCACACTCCGACTGTGCATAGACTATAGACAACTCAATAAGGAAACCATAAATAACAAGTACCCCTTACCAAGAATCAATGGATTGTTTGACCAATTAGGGGGTTATTCCATTTTCTCAATGATTGACTTGAGGTCTGGATACCATCAAGTTTGAATCAAGGATGAAGACATCCACAAAATATCCTTCAAGACAAGGTATGGTCACTATGAATTTGTGGTAGTTCCATTTGGATTAACCAATGCCCCTGCCACTTTTATGTGCTTGATGAATAATGTACTCAACAAATTCCTAGACATATTTGTATTGTTTTTCATTGATGATATCCTAATATACTCCAAGAACAGAGAGGAGCATGAAGACCATCTTAGACTTGTGCTTCAAGTACTAAGAGAGAATCAACTCTACGCTAAGTTTAGCAAGTGTGACTTTTTCCAGAAGCAAGTCCATTACTTAGGCCATGTCATTTCTAATAAAGGAGTGGCAGTAGACCCTGATAAGATTAGATCTATTATGGAATTGCCTACCCCAAAGGATGTATTTGATATCATATCCTTTATGGGCTTAGTAGGATACTATAGAAGGTTCATAAAAGGATTTTCCAAGATTGGTTTTCCAATCACTGCCCTTTAGAAAAAGGGGGTTAAATTCATTTGGACATCAGAATGTGAATAAATATTTCAGGCATTGAAATACCTTCTGACCCACACACCCATACTAAAGATCGCAGACCCTGATAATGACTTCCTTGTGTGCACAGATGCCCGCAAGGAAGGACTCAGAGGAGTCCTTATGCAAGAATGACATGTAATTTGCTACGAATCCATAAAATTGAATGAGCATGAAATCAATTATGTGACGATTGATATAGAGTTGGTTGTCACAGTGCATGCTTTAAAAATGTAGAGGAATTACCTCCTAGGTAGGAGGTTTGAACTTATGACAGACAAGCTAGGTGGATGACTCTCCTTAGTGAGTTGAGGCACATGTTTGATCAACCAAAACTCAATGCCAGACAAGCTAGGTGGATGAATCTCCTTAGTGAGTTTGATTTCGAAATCAAACACATCAAAGGAAAGGAAAATATGGTGGTCGATGCCCTTAGTATAAGTTTGAAAACAATTCACCTGGAAGCGGTAAGAACCTGTGAAATGGATGTCAAGGAAAGAGTCAAGAATGCATAAGAAACAAATGCATTCTTCAAGACCGTGACATAGTACCTAAAGCAAGATCCCACAGGGATAAAGTATGAAGGCTATCATATGCTGGACAAAGTTCTGCTGAACTACAGAGACATATTGTATATCCCAAGTTGTGATGACTTGAAGAGGTTCATAATGGATGAATTGTACAAGAGACCATATACTGGTCACCCAGGATATCAAAAGATGATCACAACCATTAGGAAACAATTCCATTGGCCAGGATTGAAAAAGGACATAGTTGACTATCTAGCTAAGTGTCTAGAATGTCAGCAAGTTAAGACAGAACATTGACACCCAACAAGGTTGTTTTATCCTCTACCAATTCCAGATTGGAAATGGGAAACCATCTCCATGGATTTCATCACCGAATTACCAAAATAGTCCAAGCAAAATGATGTCATCATGGTAGTGGTGGAAAAATTGAGAAAGTATGCTCACTTCATTCCTTTCAAATCGACTTGCAAGGCAATAGATATTGCCAACATCTTCATGAGGGATATATTCAGACTGCATGACATGCCTAGGGAGATTGTATCTAACAGAGACACAAAATTCACTTCAAGATTTTGGAGATCCTTGATGGCTGGTTTGGAGACTAAATTGTTGTTTAGCACGACCTATCACCCTCAAAATGATGGACAGACAAAAAGAGTAAACCAAAGATTAGAGGAAATGTTAATATTTCACATAATGCATCAGCCTAAGAAGTGGGAAGACTACCTGCCATTGGTATAATTTTCCTACAACAACGACTATCACGAGTCATTGAAGATGATCCCTTTTGAAGCTCTCTATGGTAGACAATGCAAGATTCCCATCAACTGGAGTAATCCAATGGATAGAATTACAATTGGACCCGACATGATGAAAGAAATGGAACAACAAGGGATTCAGATAAAGCAAAATCTAAAAATTGCTCAGGATAGACAAAAGAGTTATGCTGACAGAAAGAGAACTCCGAGAGAGTTCAAGATAGGGGACCATTTCTATCTCAGATTTAGGCCCAGGAAGAGTTCCCTGAGAATGGGAGCATGTTCCAAGATGGCACCTCAGTATTGTGGACCCTTTGAAATATTAGATAGAGTGGGACATGTAGCCTATAGGATAGCACTCCCTCCCACAGTAAAGACACATAATGTTTTCCATGTTTCATTATTCAAGAAGTATGTACATGATTCTAATTATATAATTGACTGGTATGTGATCCAGGTGGAGCCGAAGGGAGAATTATTTCCTGAACCTCAGATCATACTAGACAGGAAGGAAACTGTTGGGCTCTAAATATGTCCTAAAAACAACCTTAGTTTAACATTAATTTATCAACCTAAAGATTCATCTTCTATTTCAAGAATATCAACAAAGTCTATGTAGATAGCTCGTAGAGGCTAAAATCGTGTAGTTAAGGAAAATCTGAGTTTATCAACAATCAAGTTTCTCACACATTCATTAAGTTTCTAAAGCTAAGATCCTACTGAACATGATTGAAATCTGATCTATAGTGTGCTATGAATTGAATTGTTGAATTGATCTAATTAAGAGACAATAATTGAATATGATTTTAAAGGCATGAATTGATCTAATTAAGAAACAATAATTGAATCTATGAAAATAAGCCGATCTATTGATGACTATCTAATATGTTGGAAAGAAATAACTGGATACTGTAAATTGAAACATAACAGTAACTGAACAACAAATGATAACTAAGTAAAAGGAACAACAGACGCTAGTTAAGCGAAAGAAACAACAAATGCTAATTTAACGGAAAGGAACATCAATTTCTAATTTAATTGAAAGGAACAACGCATGTGAAAATGAAAGGAACTATCAAGCAGTAAACTATAACAAATGAAATCTGGAATAACAATCGACAACATTCAAACTGGAACATCTATCTCTTGTAAGAAATCAACATAAAAACATTAACACACTTTGTGCATCTATCTGAATTATTGCAAAGGAGATTTAAATCACAAACATAAATCAAACTGATAGAGTTATAGATTGAGATAGTAACTCCTTCAGATTGGGCCCTCGGTCCTCAGAAGCACTGCTACTAGAAACTCAGTATACGAAAATGATGGAAACGTTTAAAGCCTTTATTAATCCCATAACTGATACAACATTTACAAAAACTGTTTGTGCAGAGCAATTTCAAATTCTGAGTTCTTAGATACAATTCTTAGATTATTCTTTCCAAGATTCACTACCCTTTATATATTACAAAATATGGGTAAATTAAGCTATCCCGAGGATTGAGAGATCCTCAGGATTGCTATTACTATTTATGAAGTTTTCAAAATAGAGAACTAATCTCTATTAAAACTGCTTTACACTCCATATCTTTAACCTCCAATAGCTTACACATCTTTGAAATCTCTTATGCTATCGTGAGTTTACCAAAATTTACCCATTCCTGTAACAAAATCAAACAGTTCCAACCATATTTTAGAATTTATGAACTTCAACTCAATAATAGTTCTAGAATACATTTTAATCATTTCCTATCCTATTTACTTCTAATTAACAAAAAAGTCAGTCAAGATGATACCAGAAATTATGGAAATGAGGAGATTATATGTACCTTTTCATAACCCAACATACCCCTGAGCTTACCTTCTTGGATGTCCTCATGCAAGCTAAGTTCTTACATGTAGAGAAGTGATGCTGTAAGGAGGAAAAGTTGGTTCACCAGGTGCCCTGAATCCACTCTTTCTTCCGAGTTCTCCAAAAACAATGTCTTCCCTCTTTTTATTAAATTGATAATCTCTTTGGTAATCCTCTGGAGGAAACCAAATATGAGGGGGATTATATCTACACCCAATCCAGGCAGGTCCTTCCTCCTGGATCATTCTGGCATATCTTTCTATTCTGAAGGCGGCTGCAAAGAAGTTCTTGAAACTGAAGGGCTCTCTAACCTTTACTTCAGCTGGGGAGACATCCTACCTTAACTTGGAGCCAACAAGAGATTCTTATTTGTCCCTAAAATAGGCTATGCCTGATCGTATAACCTATTGATGAATAGGACCTAAAGATATTCTCACTCCTTCCCTTTTAATGAATGTCCTATGTCGCATGATAGATGGAAAAGACTTTGGTGGTTCCCCCCCGATCCAGAGATCTAACCCATTTTCTCTCTTCATGAATGTTTTGTGGGCCTTATCCCACTTGACCTGAATTTTAGTGAAGGACAGGAATGCTTGAAATTGGATGTCCATAATAAAAGGACCAGGATTATCTCTGTCATTTTCTTCCAAAATGAAATTATGGAAGTATAGCTCACACAGGAAATACTGTACTTTCTCTTCCTGCTCCCTAAAACAAGACACAAACTCAGAGATAGTGGTGAATTTAATCGGTTTACCTACTCGAATAGATTTCATCCTCAACAACAGATAACGTTCTAATAAAAACAAAGTATAATTGGTAGCAGGATCCCTACAATCTATTGCATTAGTGTAGATATCACAAATCTCTTTGATTTTCTCCAAAGCTTTTTCCAATTGACCTTGTACCTTCTTTGTCTTCTCTTGAGCCTTAGTCAGCTCAACATATGTCTCATTTTCCATTTTTGACATGGTTTTGAGTTTTTTAACAACTCTTTGGTGCTCTGTCATGGTCACCATTTCATCCCTGGTCTGAGTCAAGGCCTGTTGGGATTGTACTAGTTCTGCTTCTAGTCTTTCAATGATGACACTATGATCCTGAAACTGAGATACCTATTTATTTTGATAGGATGTTGTTAGAGATATTTGTGGTAAGAGGGGGTTAGATTGCAAAGAGTGGGTCAAAAACCCACTTGTCCTAAGTTTTGGGTGATAATGCGTCCGCGGTAAGTAATGTGCAAGTTCTAGCGGTCGCGATTCGTGCGCCCGGATCAACGACGTGTATCGGATTCCGGACCCCCCCTACCATTCTACCTTTAAGCGAGGGGGGGGGGTCCGGAATCGTGGGCGAAACTCTCCGACGGTCCAGATTAGTGCGCCCGGATCAATGGTGATGAAGACCATTCCGGACCCCCCTTGCCTTTCTACCTTTAAGCGTAGGGGGGGGTCCGGAATCGAGCGAGCATCTTCCGACGGATGAGATGACAGTGCCCAGATCAACGGTGCTTGGAAAACCCCATCCTTCCCAGTCGCTCTGAGTTTAACCAGCATGGTCCCTCCTCCCGTCTTGTCATCTTCCAGACCCACCTTTCTCCTGCCGCCGCATGTCACCCATCCTCCTCCATTCTTTCGTCTAGGTGGCCCCTTTCTCGTCTCATCATCCACTCACCACCTACCACATATCCCTTTTCCTCCACATCAACCTCTCACCAAAATAAAGTTTATTACCCCTCGTCTTCCCCCTTTCCACCTGATGTCATCCGCCATGAACCATCCTCTGTCACCCTTCCCCACACCTCGCCACTTCTTCCACGTCCTCATAATCCGACGCCATCACTCCTATCATGCACTACATTCTCCGTGCTAGCTTCCAGGCCCATTCATCAAACCACTCAGTTATTCCAGGTGGTAGCGCAGGAAGCCTTCCACGTCCCAAAGATGCCAAGCTGGCCAGGTCATCCTCAATCCCTATGAAGCAGTTATTGAAGCAGTTGGTGGTGGTTAGACATCGTCTCTGCCATAATGGGAAAGCACGGCCATGAATTTAAGGCACGTCAATTCGCCGTTGGAACTGCCAAAGAGCCAGGTTGCGTCTGACATAAGTCGCACGATCTTTCAGAGGTTGACTGTCAGAAGCCATGCAGATGCAAATCTTTCAATGCCATGTCTCGGTCCCGCTGCTGTTGTTGTTTTGAGTATATGAAGGCATTTTCGCCATTTTAGTATCTATCAATGGTAGAGCTAAGCTCCCGACTGTAAATTTTCAGTAAATATCTTAGGTTTTTGGGTTATGTATCAGTGTTTGAGACTTCTTGGTTTATGACAGACAGTTTTCCTTCTTCCATCTATGTTTCATCTCTGGCTGGAGAGTTTATGATCGAATGCTTCGCATGGATTAACACGGTTCTGTTATGATAAATGATTTATTGTTGCATTGTTGTTTTCTCTGGTTTCCCGCATTTATAAGTAAGAAGATCTTATTTTCAGATGCCTGCTTTCACAGTCTGTTAGAAGCTTGATGCCTACAACATACCCTTGCACCCTTCTTATGAAGTCTTCCCCCTACTCACCCTTTATTGCAACTCACTATTTGAATTTTATCAAGACCTCACTCGTTCATGCATGCCTGGCCTAGTTTCTGAGTTGAGACGACTGTTCCGAGTTTGCTTCCATTTGATCACCCCTCTCAAATAAATCGTGACATTAAACCGATGGGTGTCAGGCTCTGCTCCTGCAAGCAATCCAGGAGTGACTTCTGGCTCCAACATTTCTGGCACCGTTGCCGGGGACGAAGTTGAATATTTTTCCCCGGGATTGAACGACAAATATCAACTGATTCTGAAGGTGCATTAGATATCAGAACTTGAAGATTGCTACTGTGCACCTGGTGACTCCATTGTGATGACTCCACTGGGGAGAACCTGCATTATCAACTGTGGCTTCGAGAGGCAGACACACAAGGTCTAATCCACATTTTCCTTTAGCTACACTAGAAGCTGAAGCGGAAGCAGTGCGCAGGAAGGGAAAGAGCTCTGCAAAAGAAGTTTCCATCACTGAAACGGGTAATACGCCCTCCCCTTCTGTGAGAACTCCACTTTCTTATTCGCAGCTTCCTAGTCATCCTTCTTCCGAGGTTTCCCGTTTTCTGAACTTCGGGAGTGTTCCTGCTGAGTTTTCTCCTCCTGGTCTGGTATCAGAAAGAGAGATCCTTGTCACTCCCCCCTCCCTAGAGGTCGTGCCTCATCGCAGGCCTCAAGATTCTGAAGGTTTCACCACCCCTCCTTTTGTTGCTACTACTGTACAGAGAGAAGCGCCTGTGCACTCAGGTCCTTTGGCTCTCTCTCTGTTTTCTCCGTTGTCTCCTCCAAGAACCTCTTTTCCGACATCCCCCGTCCATACTCCTTCTCCTCCGAGTTCTCCCCTACCTAATATCCCTATGGCTGGTGTTAATCCCCCTCCAAACAGAATGGATGCCATAGTTGCTGCCAGATATGCTCCTTTGATTCTACCTCACCCTCTGAATCCCCTCCCGGCCGAAGATTATTTGAAATACATGCCCAAGTTCAGTGGGGAGGGAGACATAACTGTTGAGGAGCACTTGGCTACTTTTTACAATTATGAAGACAACTTAAACATTGAAAATGAAGATGTCTGGATGAGAGTCTTTGTCCAGAGTCTGGAAGGTGAGGTCAGGAAATGGTTTAGAGGACTATCCCCCGGATCTATCGCTGGAATTGAGGCTCCGGATAGTGTTTTCCTAAGACAGTGGGGAGACAGGAAAGATTATATGTATTATATGACAGAGTTTGGGTCTCTGAAGAAGATGGAAGGAGAGTCTGTCTCATAATTCTCCAAAAGATTTAATAAAATGTACAAAAAGATTCCTGCAGAGATCAAACCCTCAGAGGCCTCTGCTAAAATTTCCTATGCTGGCGTTTTTTATCCTGATTTCTGTCTCATGTTAAGAGAAAGAAGAGCCACCTATTTAGCTTAGATGCAATATGCAGCTATAGAAGTGGAATCCAACATATTGGCAGCTGACAGACTGAGAAACCAGGCCGACACAGACAAAAGAAAGGAAAAGTCGGAAGCCTCAACTTCCGGCCCATCACTGCCTCACCCTCAAGTAGATGAGCTGACCTGAGTTATGAACCTCCTCAAAGAAGAGGTGGAAAGATTAAAGGTGGAAAGGAAACAAATGTATAAGGGCCCTCAGATCATCGAAAATAAAGGGGGTTTCAGAAGACCAAATAATTTTGCTCCTCCAACTATGCACAGAGAGAAGGAGAGAGACAGGGACGACCAAAGAATTCAGGTTCCCTTCCAGAACAATTTTGTGGCTGATGAACAGGAAGGGGAAACAGATGAGCCTGAGCCTAAAATACACTCTTTAGAAGTCACTCCCCCTTTCCCTCATTTGACCAAAACAACATACGAAGAGTCTCTCATGGATAGTCAGCTGAATGAATTGAGCAAGGGAGACAAAGCTGGCGGCGGTCGAGGCAGATACAACCTGAGGTACGACAAAAGGATAGCAGCACCTGATGTTCCAGAGCAATCCACCCAAACGGAGAAACCTACTAATGAGATAGCGGATGCTCACAGAGGTAAGAAGGCCCAACCCCTCTCTCCCATTGTCCAAAATCATGTTCCTAAAATTAAATAAATTCCAAAGCCTATGTCTTCTTTCAATTTCGAACATAAGATTCAAAAGATCAGAATTCCTGTGCCACTCACTGAGTTAATTAAACATGGGGAATTCAAAAAATGCTTCTCTGAGCTGTTAAAATACGAAGCCTCATACCCTCTCACAGACTCCATAAACCTCCAAGATGAAAGGCCTGCATTTGTCCTAGGTCCCATGGTAGAAGACATAGATGATTCATCCCCTCCCTTCTACACATCCCTGAACATACATGACAAAGTACTGCACAATTGCCTCATGGATTCAGGGGCCTCTCACAACCTCATGCCCAAAACTGTCATGGAGGAATTAGGACTCGAAGTCACCCGAGCCTATCATGACCTCTATTCTTTTGACTCCAGGAGGGTTCAGTGTTTGGGAGTCATCAAGGACCTAGTAGTCTCCCTGTTTCAGTTACCCATGAAGAGTATGGTCATGGATATTGTGGTAGCTGATGTTCCCCCCAAGTTTGGCATGCTGTTGTCAAGATATTGGATAAAGAGACTGGGGGGAACCTTGCAGATGGACCTCACATATGCCACCATTCTAGTCTTTGGAGGGGAACATAGGAGACTGTACAGAGAAGCCCAACTGGCCTACATAATCAGTGATGAAGCCAACCCTACCAATCATCCCATCTATGCCTTGGACACTGATTTAGGCTCCAGTCTACTAAATCTCACACACACCCCTGAGGCTCCTTTACAGATCAGAAAGAAGCCCATTCTTAATCAGGAGACACCCCCTCCAACCACCCCTGTTTGGAAGATGTTCTTTGATGGATCTTCCTCCAGTATGGGTGCAGGTGCCGGGGTCGTATTCATATCCCCCTCCCAGGAGACCATATCTCTGTCATACAAGCTGGAATTTGAAGTCACCAACAATGTGGCAGAGTATGAAGCTCTGGTTCTAGGACTAAGGGCTGTGCAGCAGATGGAAATAAGGGAGATAGCTGTGTTTGGGGACGCGGAATTGATTGTCCAACAGGTCAAAAATGTTTATCAAGCTAAGAATCCTCGGATCAAGAATTACAGGAACGAGGTATGGGACCTGGTTGATAATTTCTTCCTGGCTTTTAACATTTCCTACATTCCAAGGGGAGAAAATATTCCAGCCGACATTTTAGCTTTCACAACTAGTGTGCTCGAAGTTTCCGCGCTGCCCCCTGTCGGGTCCGACGTCGAAATAAAGTATAGGCCCTCTGTACCAGACAATGTCAAGCATTGGAAGGTATTTGAGGATGATCAAGAGATCGAAAAGTTTCTTCAATTCATTGATAACTTTTCTACATTGCACATAGATGAGGATCCCGACATTGAAGGAAAACCTGACTGTTACCCTGGGGAGTTTTTGAATAAAATTGCTGATCACCAGATCATCCAGCTACCAAGCAACCACATTCCGAAAGGACTAATCCCATTAGAACGGTTGTTTGACGGGAACGATGTGGCAGTGAAGGGTAGAGTTTCAGGTGATGATGTCGAAACAATTGAATGCAACGTAGGCACACCTGAGGAGCCTAAATTGGTCAAGCTGTCAAGGAATTTGACTGAGGAGCAGAGAACCGGGTATACTAAGTTGCTGAGGGAGTTTGCCGATGTGTTTGCTTGGACCTACGAAGACCTCAAAACGTATGACACATCAGTCATTGAGCACAAGATCCCGCTAAAAGAAGAGGCTAAGCCATTCAAGCAGAAGCTGAGACAGATAAATCCCATATTGCTACATGTCATGGAAAAAGAGGTAAAAAAGCTGCTGGATGCCCAGATCATTGTCCCCTTGAGATATTCTGAATGGATAGCCAATTTGGTTCCTGTGAGAAAGAAAACTAGGGAAATCAGACTCTGCGTCGATTTCAGGAACCTGAACAGAAGTTTGAGGAAGGACAACTACCCCCTGCCCAACATGGAACACATATTGCAGAGGGTAACCGGTTCATCTAGAATATCCATGATTGATGGTTTCTCTGGATACAATCAAATATCAGTCATGCCTGAGGACAGAGAAAAAAAAACCTTCACCACTCCTTGGGGCACATTCATGTATGCCAAGATGCCTTTCGGACTGATGAACGCAGGAGCAACATTTCAGCGGGCCATGGACATAGCCTTCATCGGGGAGAAGGATCAGTTTGTGGTGATATACTTGGATGACATCACAGTCTTCTCCAAGACTGATAAAGAGAACTGCTTCCACTTAAAAAGAGTTTTCCTGAAGTGTCAGAGGTATGGCCTATCTTTAAACCCCAAGAAATCACTGTTTTCCATGAAGGAGGGAAAGCTGTTGGGTCACATTGTGTCAGCAGAAGGAGTAAAGATTGACCTGAGCAGGGTGGAAGCGATTCAAGCCTTGTCACTTCCCAGATCTAAGAAGGAAGTTCAAGCATTTTTGGGGAAGGTTAACTTCCTGAGGAGATTCGTCTCGAATTTTGCTGAGCTGGTGAAACACATCACGGCCATGCTCAGGAAGGGCCATGAAATAAAGTGGACTGTCGAATCCAGGGAATCTTTCACGTGAATAAAGAAAGCACTGACTGAGGCACCTGTGCTAATCAGTCTCGATTATTTCAAAGATTTTCTGATATTTTCTTTTGCTTCTTTTGATACAGTAGCAGCAGTCTTACTGCAGAAAAATGATATGGGACAAGAGCAACCTATTGCCTTCTTTAGCAAGGCACTAAGAGATGCAGAGCTCTGATACGAGATCATGGAGAAGCAAGCCTATGCCCTGGTGAAAGCCCTTAAGGCTTTCAGAGTCTATGTCTTGCATTCAAAAATCACTGCATATGTCCCTTCAGCCTCTGTGAAGGATATTCTTATACAGCCTGACATAGACGGGAGAAGGGGTAAATGGATCGCCAAGATCCTGGAGTTTGACCTAGAGATTAAGCCCACCAAGTTGATAAAGGGGAAAGGTTTGGCCAGATTGCTGGCTGAATCCAATTTCAAGACTCTGGGGATTAACTTCATCAACGAGCAAGCTGAGTCATCCAGCAGGAATTCTTAGATCATTATACCCCTAGCAGCATATCCCTGGTATAGGGATATCTTGTACTTTCTGCAGGAATTAAAGCCCCCTGACGGATTGGGAAAGAGCAGGGCCAGAGCTTTAAAGCTCAAAGCGGTCAAATATTGCCTCATCGACCGAGCCTTGTATTGGAGAGACCCTCTGGGGATACTATTAAGATGTCTGGACCCGCTGCAAGCCCATAAGGTAATGTTTGATTTTCATAGCATTCTCTGCGGAGGTCATCATTTTTGGAAGACCACAACTCACAAAATCCTCCGAGCTGGGTATTACTGGCCTACTTTGTTTACTGATGTCTGCAGGGAAGTCAGGACTTGCATCAAATGCCAGAAGTTCTCAGGTAAGCAACAACTCAAATCCCTGCCGTTAAAGCCTGTGATAGTTTCGGCACCTTTTCAGCAGTGGGGATTGGATTTCATCGGAGAGATTCATCCTCCCTCAAGTGGCTAGCACAGATGGATCCTCACTGCAACTAATTATTTCACCAAGTGGATAGAGGATGTCCCCACCAGGAGCACTTCTCACAAAGTAATCATCAGCCTCCTGGAAGACATCATAGCCAGATTTGGCTGCCCAAGCAGGATTGTCACTGACAATGCCTCCCCCTTCAGGTCTGAGCCTCTGATCAAATTTTGTGAACAATTTGGGATTTCATTGGTTCACTCTACTCCATACTATCCTCAAAGAAACTGACTGGCAGAGTCCTCCAATAAAAGCTTGATCAAGCTTATTAAAAAGCTACTGGAGGACAATCAGAAGGCCTGGGACTCAAAGCTCAAATTTGCTCTCTGGGCCGATCGGGTGACAAGCAAGAAGTCCCTGGGTCTCTCACCTTTCCAACTTGTTTACAGAATAGAGGCCATTCTCCCCACTTAGCTTGCCTTACCTGTGGCGCATTTCCTCCAAGTCCTTGAAGGAGAACCTAACCATGTACTCAGAAGGATTCAACAGATGGTGGAAGTGCAGCAGATCAGAGAGAAGGTCTTGGACAAAGCTTACAATCATCAGCAGAAGATCAAGCAGGCCTTTAACAAGAAGAACAGAAAGAAAGAATTCAAACAGGGTGACCTGGTGCTCAAATGGGATGTAGCCAAACAGGAAAAGGGAAAACACAGTAAATTTGATGCCTTCTGGTTCAGGCCTTTCAAGATCCTTGAAGTATTTTCAAACAACACTTACAGGTTGCAAGATCTGGAAGGAAAAGAAGTTTTTAGCAGCCTAGTTAATGGGCATTTCTTAAAAAAGTGTTTTATGTGAGCCTTAGTCGTCTCTTTTGTTTTGTTTTGTAAATAATGTTTCTGTTTTTGTTTTTCGGACTAATAAATGACTCCATAGCCCAACAACAAAGGCACTGAATCTGCAAAAGAGTTCTTAGAGCATCACAGGGATGAATCTATCCCCCATGGAGCCAAATGTTAGCGATATTTGTGGTAAGAGGGGGTTAGATTGCAAAGAGTGGGTCAAAAATCCACTTGTCCTAAGTTTTGGGTGATAATGCGCCCGCGATAAGTAATGTGCAATTTCTAGCGGTTGCGATTCGTGCGCCCAGATCAACGAC
>JZKD02S0155787.1:526339-543501 GCA_000966675.3 Picea glauca | reverse complement strand
CCTTTAAGCGTGGGGGGGGGGGTCCGAAATCGAGCGAGCATCTTTCGACGGCTGAGATGACAGCGCCCGGATCAACGACGCTTGGACGACCCCGTCCTTCCCAGTCGCTCTGAGTTTAACCAGCATGGGCCCTCCTCCGGTCTTGTCATCTTCCAGACCCACCTTTCTCCTGCCGCCACGTGTCACCCATCCTCCTCCATTCTTTCGTCAAGGTGGCCCCTTTCTCGTCTCATCATCCACTCACCACCTACCACATATCCCTTTCCCTCCACATCATCCTCTCACCAAAAGTGAGTTTATTACCCCTCGTCTTCCCCCTTTCCGCCTGATGTCATCCGCCATGAACCGTCCTCTGTCACCCTTCCCCACACCTCGCCACTTCTTCCACGTCCTCATAATCCGATGCCATCACT
The DNA here is from genome assembly GCA_000966675.3 of Picea glauca. Classification (NCBI taxonomy): domain Eukaryota; kingdom Viridiplantae; phylum Streptophyta; class Pinopsida; order Pinales; family Pinaceae; genus Picea; species Picea glauca. The sequence goes on along the minus strand of JZKD02S0155787.1, from coordinate 543,088 downwards.
CCTATCATGCGCTACACTCTCCACGCTAGCTTCCAGGCCCATTCATCAAACCACTCAGTTATTCCAGGTGGCAGCGCAGAAAGCCTTCCACGTCCCAAAGATGCCAAGCAGGCTAGGTCGTCCTCAATCCCTATGAAGCAATTATTGAAGCAGTTGGTGGTGGTTAGACATCGTCTCCACCATAATGGGAAAGCACAACCATGAATTTAAGGCACGTCGATTCGTCGTTGGAACTGCCAAAGAGCCAGGTTGCGTCTGACATAAGTCGCATGATCTTTCAGAGGTTGACTGTCAGAAGCCATGCAGACGCAAAGATTTCAATGCCATGTCTCGGTCCCGCTGCTGTTGTTGTTTTGAGTATACGAAGGCGTTTTCACCATTTTAGTATCTATCGATGGTAGAGCTAAGCTCCTGACTGTAAAGTTTCAGTAAATATCTTAGCTTTCTGGGTTATGTATCAGTGTTTGAGACTTCTTGGTTTATGACAGACAGTTTTCCTTCTTCCATCTATGTTTCATCTCTGGCTGGAGAGTTCATGATCGAATGCTTCGCATGGATTAACACGGTTCTGTTATGATAAATGATTTATTGTTGCATTGCTGTTTTCTCTGGTTTCCCACATTTGGAAGTAAGAAGATCTTGTTTTCAGATGCCTGCTTTCACAGTCTGTTAGAAGCTTGATGCCTACAACAGACCCTTGCACCCTTCTTATGAAGTCTTCCCCCTACTCACCCTTTATTGCAACTCACTGTTTGAATTTTATCAAGACCTCACTCGTTCATGCATGCCTGGCCTAGTTTCTGAGTTGAGATGACTGTTTCGAGTTTGCTTCCATTTGATCACCCCTCTCAAATAAATCATGACATTAAACTGATGGGTGTCAGGCTCTGCTCCTGCAAGCAATCCAGGAGTGACTTCTGGCTCCAACAGATGCTTCATTCATTACTGGAATTATTGTCTGAGTTTCTGCATCTATGGTCTCCAGAGGAGTGGGAATTACTTCCTCAGGTTGGGTAGTTGTTCCTCCTTTAATTTCTGGTTGAGCCTCTATTTCATATGCTCCCAAAGGAATTTCCTCTTAATTTTGAACAACTACCCCTTCTGCTACTGTAGTCTCAGTCTGAAGTTCCATTTCTACTATTTATTCAAGGATATGCAACATTGTTTGTGTTCCTACATAACTCGTTTGGACTTCCCTCCTAAGAAGAGCATTCCTTCCCTATGCTCTATGTCTTTTGGTCTTCCTTCTTTCATGGATCTTGTCAACTTTTTCTAGTTGTTTTCTTAATTCCTTGATAATTTCCTTAATCTTGCCAACTTTATGCTTTAACACTTTAATCTTTTTAACCCTTCTCTTCAACAACTTGTTCTCCCATTTTAACCTTCTAATTTTGCTGTGGCTTTTTCCTGATTTATGTTTCTGTCAGCTGTCAATATTTTCCTCACCTTGATCTGTCAGTAGTGTCTCTTCTGCTTTCCCTACCGGGGTATTTACCTCAGTATGAGGTTCTATTTGTGCTGTATCATCTGGGAGTGACATCTCAATGTCAGGGAAGTCTTTATCATGGTTCAAAGGAGAGGCTGGTGCCTGGTATTCTTCTGTCCTATTTGTGTCTCTACTAATTGAGGTCTCTAAAATCCCTAGAACCTGAGCTATCTCTACCACATAGATTTTAAAAAATTGTTCTATGAGGTGTCTCAATGATAGATGGGTATCTTCCTGACTGTTTCCTTGTGGTGTTTGTTTTGTCTGCTCAATTCCCTAGACATCTTCTTGTAAGGGATTCTTTGTTGTGTCTTGAATTTCTTCAGGCTATTCTGTTGTGTCCTAAATTTATTCAGGTTGTTCTGTTGTGTCCTGAATTTCTTCAGGTTTTTCTATTATTTCCTGGGTTTATTCATGCCGTCTTATCCGTCTGCTTCTTATTTTCCCTTCAACGGGGGCTTTAGGAGCAACCATTTATCTTTTTATCTTCCTCATTGTTGCCTCTTCTTGTGAGGTCCAAGTCTCTACAAATTGGACGGGGTCCACCTCGACTTCAGGTTGAGGAGACAAAACTTCCATTTGGGCAGTAGGTTCCCCTTTCGGTGCTACTTCAAGTCCCTGGGTTGGGTCTTCATGATGAAATTCAGGTTTCTCTAATTGTAAGGGCCTATTGGCCTCAATAAGATCCCCCTAAGTTATTTGAGTTTGACTCAGGGCCTTATTTACTATTAGTTTTACCAATCCATGGTGGTTGATGATAGTAATGAGATATTTTTCCTTCTGTGTTATTATAGCAACCTCATGTAACATAACATTTAGAAAAAAGGGTAAATTGATTACTAACCGTTGTTTGAGCGTAGCTAGTAGTTTGAGGTGGCATGGACGGATCACATCATATCTTCCGTCACAGGTGATATAACTCTATATGACACCTTCCAGTTCTTTCCAGGGTTCGCTAAGAGTGTTGGGGTTAAGTCCCTTTCCCTTTTTATCCAATTCCTCTCCAGGGTCTACGAAGGATTCTACAACTTCTTTGAGTGTTGTATATATTCCAGACCATTGTATTCCTATGTTAGGAAGGCCCGTAACCTCTGCTACGATTTCTTGAGTGACTGGGATTCGTATATATCGAACCATGGAGGTTTCTCCCTGCAAGTTCTGAAAGAATTCGATCGTGATGTTTGTATCATATCCTTGCAACCGATTGAAGTACTCCCTCCACCCCCGACGGTGTAGGATTTCTCTTGCATGCTCAGTTACCTGTAGTAATGTTGGTTCCTTTCGCACACTTCGGCCTCCCATATTTCTGTAAGCAAGTGAGAACGACTAAAGTTCCTTGTTGTAGCTTAACTCAACTAGATTTTGAAAACAAAAAACATAGCAAATATAGAACGACATTGTGTATATATAGAAAAATGTGCATTTTCATAATTACTGCATTCATTGAAATCTATCGGTAAATGTGTCGGGCATATACCCCCCCATAAATGGAAAGGTCAAACTCATCCGTCAAACATACGAGTGTAATAATGGCGAGGAGTGACTGTGAGGTGAGATTTCTATGCCGTCGTCGTCGTTGGAAAAGACAATCATTAATAACTTTTCAATCAAGCACTTTAACGGTACTAACGATAATCATCAATTTGTGTGGGAAATTTGAATTATTGTACCCATCGTAGAAACCCTTTGAGGAAAACGATTCCGAATGATTTTAAATTTGTTCACATGTTTAAAATGTTCCACATATTGGTACTTTCCCTTTTTATTGGATATATTTGGAATGACAACCTCATTGTTTTGAAAAGGAAATCTAAGAACACATTAAAACTTGGCGTATTTTTAAGGTGAACTTCGATACCACAGGCAGAACCACTGCTGCCAGCAAGCATCCATAGCCTCAACAGGGTTTCATTTTAACCCATAGATGAGCCTGTATCCTTAATAAATGGTTTGAATTTGTCTTTTCCCAAGAAGACCATTATCCTGGTTTGGTATCTAGATAATGATAATCCCACTCACTAGATCATAACCTAAGTGAACAACCCGGCTCATGATGAGACCTCTTGTCCTTTGACGAAAAAAAATGCTAAAGGCCATTTCCCCGGTGTGGTAGCCATAATGGGAATGCCACTTATGTTATTATCTGATGATCATGGTAGGTTGGCTCTTTATGAGATCCCTTATTCTTTATGGAAGAAGTTTATTACTTTGTTAAAAACTTTACTTTGAATTTTTTTTTTTTAGAGCTCTATCAAGGGAGGCTCATCTGCTCCTTAAGAGTGAGGGATGGCGTAAGAAGTGTAATAATGCCAAGTAAGAATGTATTTAAGATTCCTTATTATGATATGAAATAAATTATCATTCAAGTATATGTATATATATAAGGGAAAGAAACGAGTTATGGTGCTTAATGAATTGTGAACAATTTTTAAGAGGATTCAGAGAAGTTAATCCAAAAATAGTTTACTAAGGTATGTTATATGACCCACAACAAATGAAAAATTAGAGCTAGCGCTAAAGAAAAGGAATCAGTGAAGGTCATACCCAAAGGAGTGACTAACATAACAATGGCATGTTTTGAGAAAGGAGCCACAATAAGAAAAAATCGTGAAAGGAACAACAAAGGAACAACAATCGTTCTTTTCAAAGGAACGACAATCGTTATTTTGGGTGGACGATATTACATACGAAGGGAAAAACAGTCATTTTTTTCAAAGGAACGACAATGGTTTTCAAAGGAATCAACGATTGTACGAAGCTAACAACAATCGTTCTTTTCAAAGGAACAACAATCGTTATTTTGGGTGGACAACAGTGATGATGTTTAAAACTTTTACCCATCTAATTAAGTGATTAAAACTCCCAAATGCATTTTTGTTCAGTGAATCTATAATTTATTAGTCATAAACTAAATTCATTCAATTGCTATGGGTAAGTTTATGCAATAATCGAAGTATTATATGATCTATAAGCATGTTCACTTTCTTGTAAAAACAAGGGTTATATTTGTTGGGTTTTTGCAACGCGAGATAGGAGTAAAGAACAAAAAAGAGTGTTTAATTATATTCATTATAGTCATCTCTTATGGTTCGTATTTTATCAAGTGACTTTCCTATAAAAAGAAGAACTAAAAACTCAATCAAATCTATAAAAAAAACTATATACAATATGTACAACACTAAAAAAAATTCATCATTTATGGAGTTGAGGTTGCTTGGTTACCTTCCCAACCAACCAAAATCTGAATAGTAGGATCCTTACTTAATTCTTGGCAGAAGGATTCTTTTGAAGGCGGTTGATGGTAGAGTCGTAGCCAGTGTCCATTTACCAAAAAGGGAGAGCCAGACCCGTTGATGGTAATTAAAGTGACAGTGCCATTATCATGAACTTCATTAATTTCATATGGTCCCAACCACCTTGTCTGTAATTTTCCAGGAAAATCTTGAAATCTGGAATCATAGAGAAGAGCCCAATTGCCTTTTTGGAGGGATTTCTTCTTGATATGCTTATCATGTCAGTTCTCTCTCTATTGATGAATAATAACTGTGCGCTCCAAGGTGGACATGCGTGCTTCATATAATTCATTGAGATGTTGTAGGCATTGTTTATGGGCCTCTGTAATATCCAGTCCAATCTCTTGGGCCATCCTTAGAGTATTAATCTCAAACTCGATTGGAAAAATAGGTTCTTTACCATAGACTAAATTATAATGAGAGTAGCCAGTGGTGTTACACCATGTTGTGCGATAATCCCATAAGGAATTTGGGATCTTAGTAGCCCAATTATGTCGATTTTTTGAGACTGTTTTCGTCAAAATTGCCTCCAAAACTTTAATGGTGCTTTCTACTTGTCTATTTTCCCGTGGATGGTATGGGGAAGTAACTCTATTCTTAATATGATAATTGTTCAAGGTGGTCATGATTCTATGAGCTATAAATTGTGACCCCACATCAATGATTACTTCCTTGGGTAGTCCATAGCATACAAATAATTTGAAAAGAAATTTGATGACTACTTCCTCTGTTGTGTTTGGTAAGGCTTCTGCCTCTACCCATTTGTTCATGTAGTCTGTTGCAACTAGAATATAGGCCTTCTGATTTGACTTTAGATTGAAGGGGCCAACAAATTTTAGTGCCCATCTCTTGAATGGTTCTATGACTACTTGTGATTTTAGAGGCATTTCATCAGCCTGACCTGGTTTTACCATCCACTGACAACTGTCTCAGGTCTGGACATATTTATTTGCATCTCTGAATATTGAGGGCCAATAGTAGCCCATCTGTAAAATTTTATGTCTAGTCCCATGATCTGCAAAATGCCCGCCACAGGGCTTGTCATGTCCTGCCTTCAGTATGCCGTAGATTTATTCATCTTGTACACATTTGCGGATTTGGAAATCAGCCCTTGTGTGGAAGAGATATCCACCGATCCAAGTGAATTGTCTACTACACTAGACAATCAGTTTTCTTTCCCTTGATGATAGATGTGTCGGTAATTTCCCCGATGCCAGATAATTTTCCACATCAGCGTACCAAGGTGGTTTAGAAGTGATGACAAACAGATGCTCATTTGGAAATTGATCTTCAACTGTCAAGGAGTCATATGTTTTGGGTATGCGGGATAGGAAGTCTACAACAATATTTTCTCTTCCAGGTTGATCTTTGATGGTGATGTCAAATTCCTACAATAGCAATAACTATTGAGTGACCCGTCCATTAGTAATAGGTTTATTAGCTAGATATTTAATAGCAGAATGATCAGTATACAGAATAACTGGATAGCCTGTTATATAATGATGAAATTTATTGATGGCATGTATAACAACTAAAAATTCTTTTTCTATTACTGTATAATTAGATTAAGCGGGAGTAAGATTCTTGCTGATAAAATAAATAGCATAGGTTTTCTTGTCTTCTTCCTGTCCAAGGACAACGCCTATGGAAATATCTGATGCATCGGTGGATATGTGAAATGGTATTTTCCAATTTGGTCCTCTTAACACCGGTGCTGTCGAGATCAACTTCTTGAGTACTGCAAATGCCACATCACACTTTTCAGACCACTGAAACTCCACATTACCAGTTAAAGCATGTAAAAGTGCAACAGTTCTTGCAAAATCCATAAATCTGTGATAGTATCCTGAAGTGCCAAGGAAACTACGTACCTCAGTTTGTGTGCGTGGTGTAGGTAGACTAAGGATTACCTCTATTTTTGCTGGATCTACCCTAATTCCATCTACATAAATATAATTCCCTAGCACCACACCTTCCGTCATCATCATGTGACATTTCTTGTGGCTTAAACATAACCTGGTAGCGATGCATCGTTCCAGTACCTTTTCCAAATTTTCCAGAGCTTGATCAAAGTCGTCGCCATAGGGTGTGAAATCATCCATGTAAACTTCAATCCCTTCGCTAATCAAGTCACTGAATATGCTCAGAATTTCCCTCTGGAATGTGGCTAGAGCATTACATAGTCGAAAGGGAAATACTCTATATGCAAAGATACCCCAGGGGCATGTGAATGTAGTTGAATCTAGATCTGATTGTAGCCACTAAAACCATCTAGGAAAGAAAATAATTTCTTCCTTGCTAAAGTATCCAGGACCTGATCAATGAAATGTAAGGGGAAGTGGTCCTTTTGAGTGGATTTGTTAAGTTCACTATAGTCTACACAGATTCACCACTTTCCATTTTTCTTGGGGATGATCACTAGTGGGGAAACCACCAACTATCCGAGATAGGATATATAAAATATATATCCAATATCTTTTGTAATTATTCTTTAACAATATCCATGATATGGGGATTTAATCTTCTTTGGGGCTATCAGATAGGATGGGCATCTTTCTCAATATAAATATGGTGTGTGCAGAGTTGCAGATCAATACATTTCATGTCAGAATACTCCCAGGAAAAAGCTTGTTAATATTTAGAAAGGATTTGAATCATTTTTTGTTGTTGTTGCTCATCTAAATTAGCATTAATGTTCATAGACCTCCCTGGTGCAATCTCAACTAATTTTCTGTTATGAAAAACGGTAGTCGGGACTTGTTGTTCCATTAAATATTTCAGTGAGTCTCCCTGCACTTCGCAATCTAGAACAAATTTGAGCATCTGGCACATGGGATTACTCACAATGGCTGGGTTATTAATAAACCCACTAATCACGTCATCCTCTAATTGTTTCTTGAGTCTGAGATCTTCTTCCAGCATGAGAGGGGCCCATAGATCCTTTTCTGGATATATTGGTGGTGGCAATTGTGGATATATGATAGTCGGGCTTGGCTTGGCTGGAGGATATAAGATGATATTTTTTGTAACACCTCCTCTAGAAATTGTTATATTACCCGTACGACATCGTATGTACTCATTTTACATTGCGAGCCATAGTCTTCCTAGTATTAATGGTTTCCCTTTGAGTCCACTTCTTGGGTTGATGATGAGGAAATCCGTTGGATATCCCCAAGATTCGACTGAAATTGCTATATCATATAATGTGTCGACTAGTCTAACCACTGATTGATCAACCAAATGTAACATAATTTGGGTAGGCTTGAAAGAGTCAAAACTCAGGGTGTTGCAGGTTTCCATAGTCAGGATGTTGATGGTTGCCCCCAAATCGACTAGTGTATTTGGAAAAAAACAACCTTGGATCTGAACTATTACTATGGGGTTCCTTGGATCTGCATATTTGAATGGTTCTTGTCTACCTAAAATTATATCAGACAAGGCTCCTACCACACGAACAGTTGATGATGAATTTTTAAATTTCCTAACAGACTTCCTCCCACATAGTTCCTTGATTTTATTTGCATAAATTGGAATGTCTTGCAGAGCCTGCAGGAGTGGGATCTTGACATATAAATTCTTGAGTTCCCCTGCAATGTCAAAGTTAGGATACACAACAGGTTTTTCTATCATCAACCTTTCAGGGAACGAGGGAGGAGGAGTTGCATCCTTATCAGGATCTTGTGATTTGACTATGTTTCCTCCCTGCTCTGTTTCTTCTTTGATGACCATAGTCGAGGGTGTTATTGTTGGTTGTATGTTATTTCATTCTCCTACTCTTGTAAAACGTTACTTTCTTCAGGAGAGATTATATGCCCTGATCTCAACCGGAGTTCGTTGCACCCTACCGAGTTGGTTACCCCTTTCCTATTATCCATAATCTGGATGAGCTGGGCTAGTCTATTATTGGGATTTGGGTGAGGTTGGGTTGGTAATTGATGGCACAATTGTGGTTGAGGGTTCTAGGGTAATTGGAGTGGGGCTTGCAAAGTGAGTTGGGTTTGAGGGGCCATCCCTATGGGTTGATTGGTTATACCCATGGGGCGGTGCCAATTTTGGTTCCAATTTGGGTTTTGGGCAGTCGTGTTGGACCACTGTGAAGGGTAGGGGTTGTTGTTTGGTTTTTTCCAAGATGGGGTAGAGTACTATTGATTATTCCAGATGGGATTTGTAGCGGGTTGGTTCGATCAAGTGTGATTCACAGCTGGATATTGCTGGGGCTACTAGTTTTGATTAGTAAATGGTTGGCCCTACCATGTGTTTCCAAAAATTTTATACTGATTATACTTCCCATAATAGAAAGAGGATGGATCTTGTAGTGTACCTGGAGGCCGAGCCTACCATTGGCGACGCTGTGCCATCAGGTATAATGGTTCTGTTTCCTCTTCTTCTTCTCTAAAGACAACTTTTAGTCCAGGGAGCGATGAGCATTGCTTCATTGTGTGATGTTTGGCACAAATATAGAAAACTCAAACCACATCCAAAGGGCATTCCCTTGGACCATGTTTTTTTCTGCATCTATGGAAAAATATGGCCAAAAATTGTTCTTCTTTTTCTTGTTTCTGTTTGGCATGAATACATCCAATTGTGTAGTTAGAGTGTTGAAAATATTAGTTTTGAAATTTTCTATGAGATTACCGACTTCAGATCGGGTAACTCCTCCACTGGTAACATTGCTATTTCTGGTGAGGGGATTTCACATTCCTGATCTGGTCCGTGTACTTCCACGTGAGCACCTGGTGCACAATAGAATGATTTTATCATAAGTTTCTTGATAAATATCACCCTTCCCCATTAAATTCAATGTTTCTACCCATTCATCTTTCATTCCTTTTATCAAAGTGGCTTTGAGCACCGCACCTAGTAATGTACCATAAGGAGATATTTGCAGATTATATTAAAATCTTTCAACATATTCCTCTAATGTCTCATTTTATTTTGCAGTCATTTGAAAGATTTCATGTTTTAGGTCCCTGGTTCTACAATAATCCTGGTATTTTGTTAAGAAGGTCTATTTCATCTCATCCCATGAGTTTATAGTTTCGCCTCCCAATCCCATAAACCAGCACAAAGCTTCCCCTTTCAAAGTGGAAGGGAAAAAAATTAGTTTTTGGGGTTCAAAGGTGTAATCATAAACCCTACATAGGAGATAAAATTCAAATAAGAATGCATCCGGGTCTTCTGAAATCAATCCATGAAAATTTGGCAGATTCTGCAGGGGAATTGCTTTCATGGGGGCATTGGCGACTGGATCAACTATCCAATATTCCAGAGTGGAGGTCTGGGGTCGTTGCTAATTTGGCTACACCATTTGGTCGAAGATATGCCAATAATATTCAGGAATTTATTGGCCCAGGTATTCTTTTGATTGATTACTTGATCGCCTAGGGGATTTGATTGCACTACCTCTATCTGGGAGTTCATGTATGCTTTATTCTTTCACAGGAGATTCAGATGATGGTGATGGGTTTTCCTTGGCAACCCCACTGGTTTCTCCTTCTCCTTCCTCCAGATTACAAGAATTTACCTCATCTAAAGGGTTGAGGGGTGGAATATCTGTTATTTGAAATATTTGCTCAGTCCCTCCAGGTTTGCTGTGAATCTCAGCATGGGATGCAGCTGGTGAAAATGTTGCCTGAGGGATTTGGGTAGATCCTTTCCTAGATCCAACTGAAGCTTGAGATTCTTCTTTTTGGATGATATCGTCTATGAAAGTGCTTCTCCCAGGGAGCACCAAACCTTGGGCTTTGGTAGTTTTTGGTGGGGGTTTCGGTTTTTCAGGATCTTTTTTCTTAGCCATACACACTTCACGCAAAAATTTCAAAAACACCTATATAACCTCTAAGTATCAGCTAGAGGTAGGCACTAGCATAAGCATCTTACTTATAGCCTACGCAGGTTCTTACCTTTTTCCTTCAATACCTCGTCCTCTAGAGACACAACCTATGCTATCTTTGACACTCTCCCCAACAACGAAGCCAAAATGTTGGGCTCTAAAGATGTCCTAAAAACAACCTTAGTTTAACATTAATTTATCAACACGAGGATTCATATTCTATTTCAATAATATCAACAAAGTATATGCAGATAGCTCGTAGAGGCTAAAATCATGTAGTTAAAGAAAATATGAGTTTATCAACAATCAAGTTCCTCACACATTCATTAAGTTTCTAAAGCTAAGATCCCACTAAACAAGATTGAAATTTGATCTATAATGTGCTATGAATTGAAGGCATGAATTGAATTGTTGAATTGATCTAATTAAGAGACAAGAATTGAATCGGATATTAAAGGCATGAATTGATCTAATTAAGAAACAAGAATTGAATCTATGAAAATAAGCTGATCTATTGATTACTATCTAATCCGCGAGAAAGAAATAACTGAATACTGTAAAATAAGATAGAACATTAATTGAACAACAAATGCTAACTAAGTAAAAGGAACAACAAACACTAGTTAAGCAAAAGAAACAACAAATGCTAATTTAACAGAAAGGAGCAACAATTACTAATTTAATTGAAAGGACCAATGCATGTGAAAATGAGAGGAACTGTCAAGTAGTAAACTACAACAAATGGAATATGGAATAGCAATCGACAACATTCAAATTGGAACATCTATCTCTTGTAAGAAATCAACATAAAAACATTAACACACTTTGTGCATCTATCTAAATTATTGCAAAAGAGATTTAAATCATAAACATAAATCAAAATGATACAGTTACAGATTGAGACAGTAACTCCTTCAGACTGGGCCCTCGGTCCTCATAAGCACTGCTACTAGAAACTCATTATACAAAAATGATGGAAACATTTAAATCCTTTATTAATCCCATAACTGATACGACATTTACAAAAGCTGTTTGCATAGAGAAATTCTAAATTTTGAGTGCTTAGATACAATCTTAGATTATTCTTTCCAGGATTCACTACCCTTTATATTTTACAAAATATGGGTAAATTAAGCCATCCCGAGGATCGAGATATCCTCAAGATCGCTATTACTATTTATGAAGTTTTCAAAATAGAGAACTAATCTCTCTTAAAACTGCTTTATGCTCCATATCTTTAACCTCCAATAGCTTGCGCATCTTTGAAATCTCTTCCGCTATCGTGAGTTTACCAAAATTTACCCATCCCTATAACAAAATCAAACAATTCCAACCATATTTTAGAATTTATGAACTTCAACTCAATAATAGTTCTAGAAGATATTTAATCATTTCCTATTCTATTTTATTCCTAAGTAATAGAAAAGTCAGTCAAGATGATATCATAAATCATGGAAATGAGGAGAATATATGTACCTTTTCATAACCCAACATAATACCCACTCAGAAACCGAACCATTGCACAGGTCAAGGTGCAATGGAAACACTTTGGCCTAGATGAGGCTATGTGGGAAATGGAGGATGCCATGAAATATGAATATCCACTTTTGTTCACTTTTATATATACAGAGCATGTTGAAAGATAGAACATCGAGTACGATGTTCCTTTAAGGGGGAGTGAATTGTAACACCCTGTTTCCCCCAATTTGTAAATATAACTATATTAGCCAAGAGACTATGGAAAAATCAATATGTGTGAATATTTGATTGGATGGACCTTTGTATAAAAGGTCAATGAATGTAAATTTTGTTATTTACTAAGAAATGGATAAGTGTTGCATGACTTCTCGAAAGGGGTATGCTAAGGGTGACCACGAACGCTATGAAAGAGATGGTGAAGGGGACCAAGAATGGTTGCGTTAACCTCCACCAAACCAGTACCTTATTGGATTTAATTGCTCAGGACCAGAATAGTCCTTTGACCCATAAATGAATTACAGCCAAGCTGGTAGGTGGGAAGAACTCCTCAAGAGTTAATGAGGGGATGGGGTAGAGCACCCATCTCTAAGGATTTCAGACATGACAATAAACTAGGAATTTGAGCCACACACAATCTTGTTGAGAAAGGAAAGAAAGGAAGGCATGGTGGGGGGAGGTAGACCTGCGAAGAGTGTAGAGACGAGAAGCAAAGCTCTCAGGTTCAAGGAAGAACTAAGGAATGAACGTTATATTTGCAGGAAAATTGCTAGCAAGGTTATGATACAAGCTGAAAAACAAGGCTGGTCCTCCTTGCTTGGTATTGTGTAAACTGTTGCCAATATCTTGCGGGTGGAGGAGAGTAACCTCTATCCCTACTATTTCTGAGCTGGAAGAAAGGATTTTGTTGTAGAGCATCGTGGTCTATCTTGGGGGTGGCTATTGGTAAATACGCTAAGAGTGACTGAGCCTATGGTTGGGAGGAAATTGGCATCCCTTTCAGCAGTCACTTCACGTTATCTAGTTGTGATAAGTATTTTCCATGTTTTATGTATTGGTATGGAATAATGGATGAATGCTTGGATTTATAAATATGTGTATTTATAAATGACTTATGTGTGGAATGGTTATGAAATGTGTATGCCTCCATTCCATTGTACACTTACATTTCTGATTGATAGTCTGTATGCCCAGTTTAGCTCATGAGGCTTCCTAGGACATAAGCATGTAAGATTTCCGAGATAGGAGATATCGTGTTGAACTGAACCTATCCATCTAAAGAGGATACCTCTTCCAGACCCCTTTTCATGTGACCAACAGTTCATAACCAAATACTTAACCATTTCATGATAAAGCTCAGGAAGAATAGAAAATTTCAAGACTTGAAAAGAGGAGGCCTCTTCGTTTGGAAGACGAGTGGACAAGATCCATTCGAGAGAACCCATATGACCAATAACTAGGAATGTTGGGCTGAGCCTAAGGAAGCTATGTCCTCCTAGATTCAGAGCTCTGGAATTTCAGGACTTTGGAGTATGACCGACCTTACCAACCTTATACTGGCCGAAGGTAACTGGGAGAATCGATTTCTCGTAAGGATGACCGACATTAGGCAGTTCTCCAAGGGTTAGGTGGACCTATCTTACCAACTAAGTTGGGATCCAATACCATGAATGTCGAAGTCATGAAGGGCCTAGAGCCATAGATTGATGGAACCTTCAATTTCTTTCCTAGCCGTCCATTTACCGGGGATGTGTGGTGCTATCCCCTTTAGTTTGGAGGTTGAGCACTTCTGGAGATAAAAGGAGGTTGCATCGCAACACTCCCAAACACTGAATCCATGAGGTATCAAGAGTCATAGATCTACAAACCTATGTGGTCAGATCTCGACCGTGATATCTGAGGAATGTTAGAAGTTTGTCATTCTGGAATGATGAGGTGCAATGATGTCACCCAGGGCGATGTGGACCCTAGCTTGAAATGCCATGTGTCACCCATACTTTTTTGTATCCCATACCCCACAAGCCCATTGGAACGTAACACGTGTCACCTTGAACCATCCTATGTGTCAGTTCGTGGTATGTGTATGCCTAACCAATGTGGTTGGTGAAGTGACTAGGAATCCGAGAGTCCAGGACTTAGGGACTCCAGAGGATCTGGGATGTAGTAGGGTGGAGAGACCAAACGAACTGAAGGCCAGAGCCACATGGTGACCTTATAGGACTTCAAAGGTTAGGAACTCCAGGTGATCTCATGTGCAGATATTAAAGAGGTGTGAGACATTGAAGAGTCAAATCCCTCCACAAATGACCTAGGAGAAAGAGAGTAAATCCAGCCATGGGATCATATTGTGTATGGCCTTCCACTATGGAGGAAGGAACTTGGGAATAAAATGTGTGCGTTGGATCCACTTGGGTTCCATGTGGCCCTCAACCAATGAATGCCCAAAGAACTTTGGGAGATATATCCGCCGGTTTTGGGCTCTAGTTTGAGCATGGAGACTGTGGTTGGAAAACTCTGGATGAGCAGAGTGTAGTAGAAACCCTAAATGAAGGATTTTATCAGCTAAGGAGAACGAAATTTTGAGGCTCCATCCCTAAGAAAGACACTCACGGGTGAGGTGTGTTGCATGCACCCCGGTCCTACTTTAATTATGGGTAGGTAACCTTGAACCAAGCAGTCGACATGTCCTCATTAGTGGTTGACTGGGGGGTTTATCCTATTTTAACTGACAAGAAATATATTCACACATTGGGATTCATGCAATGTATTGGATTCCATTATCCTAATTGGTGGTTTCCTCACCTTTGTCAGAAGTTTTCATTATTGGATGCTATTCAGAGGGTCTTTTTCATCCACTTATTGCATCTAGTGCATGTGAAAGATGCGCAAGGTCATTGGTCCGTGAACATGTTCTTCGTCTGAGATCCTCCAAATAATCAAGATATTTCTTTATACCTCATGTTGAATAATGAGAGATTCCTTAATGCTCTCCATTTAGCGGGTCTCCTTCCATCGACTTCAACTCATCTATTCTGGAAATGAGGCCTAGAGTCCCATGAGTACCTAGAGTCCTGCAGTAATCAGTGGTAGGTTCTCTCACCATTAACAGTTGGGAATACATCAATGACCTCAAAACCTTTATTCATACTTGTAAGAATGTACTTGATGCCTTTATTTCTACTTTCATTATCAGTAGGTTGTCTCGCATTTGTTAATGGTATACATTAATGAATGGTAATCAAACGAAGTCTCATTATGTTCGAAGTCAACTCCTTTATTCACATGATGTATACTTGCACCTTTGGTGGATCGTGTAGAATAATTGAAGGCATCAGTTTAGACTCACAACTTCCCTGAGTTGTTGCTATCATTCATTGGACCAGTACCTATATGACTTCAATGATCGTGGGAGATCATATTGTACTCCATTATATACAGATATCTTCATATTGATTTTGAGACTGGTTTTCACTGGGCCTTGTTCATGACTATGATAGCCTATGGCATGTATCTATGTTTGTATTTCCTATTCATGTCCATGAACAATTGTTTGGTGTATTTCCACATGGATCTACAGTGTAATTCAAATTGACAACCATGTGCACAAAGTCATTATGGATTGTAATATTCTTATGAGAAACTAGTTTGTCTAGCTGGGTCTCCATTACTCCTCTTTTGGGAATTATAATGTATTTTGGTAATCGCAGATACTCCTCTGACCTCACACATTAGGGGGCATCTGTTATAGCAATATTTGCCTCACCCCATGCAAGTTTCTCAGAAGGCCTTTTCCATTTCCCTATGTAGACTGGAAGTCCCCTTTTTCACTTCCCAGAGATAAAAATCATATTTTTCCACATATATGCACCCTAACAACTATACAACATGCGTATACATAGGTTGCACCATTACAGCCTGCGTACATCGGGTTTTGTGCCCAAAATTAAAAAATGGTGTTAGGTTTCCATGTCACGTCATGGGATCCATGATCCTTGACCTTCCATATACTAGAAATGTTCCGACTCGACCCTTCAGTTCCATTTGAAGGCTATAAATGGGCCATATCCAAGCTGTGGAAAGAGGAGAAGAATTTGAATTTTGAGAGAAAAGTTACTCTGGAGAAATTATTCACTTCATATTGAGTCTGCATCCCTTTTGTAGAAATTTAGATACAAATTAATGTATTCCTGCGATTCTCCTGATCTAACAATTACCACAACTTGTTAAATACATAATCGCTTCTACTATTATTGCGGAAGCAATTTAAACCACGATCTCAACCACAATGCACAAAGTGAAATATCAATATCACATAACACAATAAGTTTTACCGGGAAAGCGTAAAGCTAAAAACCCCACTATCATATATTATGTATATCATGAATCATGAAACAATCTCATACAAAGCTCTAATCCAAGCGCTCTCAGTACAATACAATCGTCTCACATTGTCATACACAAATTAGCAAATGCATGCGCCAATTCTTGTGTCCAGACAGCTTGCCTCCTCTGCACAAACTCTGCAATACGAATTCTCACACTCTAAATCGAATAAATCGTTTGCACATGCTCATAAGCATATCCAATGCATGTGTGAACAACTCACAACTGATAGCCAACTGTCCCTTTCACCTGTTATCTCAACTGGTGTCCATTGGAAT
>JZKD02S0155787.1:506178-518864 GCA_000966675.3 Picea glauca | reverse complement strand
TGAAAAATCATTATTAGACGAAATGTATGGTTTGATGAGAAGTCTTCTGGCATTAATTTGTTGAATTCCTCCCCTAGATTTCTACATGATGATCCATTTGATGTTGTCTCTAACAATGATAGAGTTTTGAGACGAGTGGAGCGGAACCTTACCGCACTCACTCGTACAATCCCAATGGAAGAGTTCAAGGACTTTCCACCGTCAATGAAACCTCATGTTGTTGGGGTACCACAGACTTGGTTCCAGCTTTTCCAGCATTTGACCAACACCGTTGTTCATTATGGCAGGGCCAACAGGCCCCAACTTTAGCTTAGACTAGATTTGTTATGTGCTGAGGGCACCTTTTGTATATTTTTGAGGGCATAAGCCCCGTGACTCTTTACTGGACACATATTTTTTGAGGTGCTCACACCCGCTTATGTACTCTGACGCTTTGCGATATATATATGGATATTTTTTTATCTTTTTGTGTTTTATGGAATACACTTATTTACAAATGTATTTACATGTGCATGTGTGTGCTTTTTCTTACATGTGTGAAAGATTCCAATATAATATATGATTAGCTAGAGTATCTGTAACTTGATTCAATCTCCTAGGAACATGGATATACATAATCTAATCAAAGCTTCGTTCTGAGAGACGTACCCTAAGGAACCGTTGGTGTAGAGTAGGATCATGAATGAAATAGACTCCATTTAACTGAGACACAACTAACTGAGCGTCTAAATAGACCCAGAGGTGAGAGATATCAAGAAACAAAGTGTCACAGAGCAACTCAATAACTGCGCTATATTCAACGACATTGTTTGTGGTTTCTTCTAAACAGATACCTCCTGAAGATAACAACTGGCCCTAAGGTGTGAAAATCACCCAAGCTATGGAGGAAAGCCTCCGAGTGTGTCGGCTAGCGTAGTCTGCGAACCCAACAAACACCTCTGATTAAATTGACATCTTCCATAGTGAAAAATATAACATAAAAAACGTCACGTCCATAAAACCAAAAGAAAAACTAAAAAGTAATAGTACAGAGACTATACATATCTTACAAAAAGTCACCCAAGGCGACCTACCTACGAGTAACACTTCTTGAGGTAGAGCCCATTTCTAGGCTCCGCCAAAAAATTTCCCTCGAAGTCCACTAGACGATAAGTTCCCTTTCTTAGAACCTCTTTTACAATGAAAGGTCCAAACCACATAGGTTTGAATTTTCCTGCCCCCAAGAGGTCCTTATCTTGGTCATAGACCAGGACAAGGTCACCTTCAAAGAAAATTCGAGGATGAATGAACTGATCATATTGACACTTGACTTTCTGTTTGTGAGATTTGTTAGCTAAGGCCGCATCACGACACTACTCATTGAGCTGCTGAGATATAATAAACTCTCTTCAAGTGGTGAAGTGTCTGGAAATAACTGCACTGCCAACTTTAAAGATGGGATTTGGCATTCTATGGGAAAGAATGCTTCCAGCCCATAAACGGCTTGAAAAGGTGAGAAACTGGTTGCAGTCTTAACAGATGTTCGGTAAGCCCATAATGTTGAGTATAACATCAAATGCCAATTTGACTTGGACAAATTGATTGTTCGCTGTAGAATGGTCTTAAGAGATTTATTTATATCTTCCACCTGACCATTCTCTTGGGGGTAGTAGGGTGATGAATGTTATTTCCGCAACCCAAGATTTGATGTTAACTCAGTCATCATTTTGTTCTGAAAGTGATTGCCATGGTCAATGACAATCTCTCACGGGACGTCGAACCTTTGTATTATATGGTTGAACAAAAAGAGGGTTGTTGTCTCCCCGTCATCTTTAAACATTGGCATAACTTCGACTCACTTGGTGAAGTAGTCTACTGCTACGATGATATAATAGTGCCCCCTTGCTGAAGGGGGGTTGCATGTAGTGTAATCAATCCCCCATTTTTTGAAGGCACCAACGGTAATAATGGGAAGCATGGGAGCGGGGTGTGCCCTCATCTTTCGAGAGAAGATTAGACACGGGTGGAACTTCTTAACCGATTCAACACAATATTTGATTAATGTTGGCTAGAAGTAACCAGCTCGTAGAATCTTTTGGGCTATTGCCAACCCAGAAAAATGACCACCACATTCTCCTGTGTGGAAATCGTTAAGCACGATTTCTTCTTCTTCATGAGTGAGACATCTACGAAGGATGAAAACTACACCTCGACGATACAAAGTGTCCTCAAGTATGAGATAGTTCTTAGCTTGATGGCGTATACAATGATGCTCATCATGAGAAGAAAAGGTGGGACACTTCAAAGTCTGGAGATAGATAAGCACATTTCCATACCAAGTCTCGGAAGACGTGATCAAAAACATGTTTCCTTTGATAGGTGACTCATCGGGTATAACATCACCTGATTTGACCGAAAGTTCCAATATGAGTTCTGCGAAGACCATCAACTTTTTGGATTTCCCTGAAACAAACTCCAACTCGAATTCCTAGAGGATAACAATCCATATACTGATCTTTCCACTGATGACGCATCGTGTCAATATGTATTGAAATGGATTCACAATGACAATGACAGTGGTCTTGCGAAACAAGATGTAATGACAGAACCGTTGGACAACATGGACTGCTGCCAACGTAAGTTTTTCAATGTGGGAATAATTGAGTTCTGGTCCAACTAGGCCTCAACTCAGATAGTAAATCACGTATTCTGAGAGAAAATCATCCTCCTGAACTAAGACCATACCAATGGTCGACTCCACAGTGACCAAGTACAACAAGAAATCTTTATTATAATTGGGTGGTGAAAGTAGAGGGGTTGATATGAGGGTGCGTTTCAATGTTGCGAAAGAGCATTAAGTGGCTTCGTCCCAATGAAAAGGAATGTCCTTCTTCAATAAATGCATAAAACCCTTTATGATATCGACATAGTTTGCGATGAAACATCGTAAAACGTTCACTTTCCCTTGCAGACTTTGAAGTTGAGGGATGGTGCATGGGGGAGGAAATTGAACTATTGCCTCAAAGCTATGAAACCTAGTAGACGACCCAATGTGATGCAAAAAATTCACTTGTTTGGATTCAAGTGGATTCAGTAGTAGCAACACCGTTCAAGGATAAGTCAGAGGTGTGCCAGATGATCAACTCTCTTGTGAGATCGTGATGCTAAATCATCGAGATAAGCCTTGACTATGTCCCACTTTCGAGGTCGTGGAAAGAAAAAGACATGGCCCACTGAAATGTAGCTCCAACATTTTTCAGACCAAAAGGCATCTTACGATAAGAGAATGTACCCCATGGACAAATGACAATAGTTTTGTGTTGGTATTTGGGTTTGATTTGTATCTGATTGTATCTCGAAAAACCATCCATGAACGAAAAATCCTCGCAACCTGCGCATTCATCGACTATCTGGTCAATAAATGGTGTGGGGAAATTATCTTTTGGGCAGGCCTTGTTTAGATCATGGAATTCTGTACACACGCAAATTGTACCCTGTTTCTTATTGACCGGCATAGGATTCGACACCCATTGAGTCAATTGGATGGGGTAGATGAAACCAACTTCAAGTAGTTTTTCTACTTTAGCCTTAATAGTTGTTTCTTTCTTAGGATTGACCAGACAAAGCTTCTGCTAGACCGGATTAATACCGGGATAAATCGTGATTTCATGTTCGACGATTCTTGGATCTATGCCTGGCATTTCCTTGTAAGACCAGGAAAACATGTCGCAGAATTCTTTAAATAAATCTGTGTAGATTTGAATCTCCTTGGGGGAGAAATCTTCTCTGATGAAGATATTCTCCATGACACCAGGGGTTTTGGATATGTCAATAGGTATTGTTTCATATATTTTTTACATATTTCCTTCAACGTAAACCACGTGCGTTTCCAAAGGATTAATAGGACAAGATTTATCTCCAGTCATAGTCAGAGTGAATTCACCTGCTTCAATTCATCTTAACTATGGGAAGAAGTAAGATCTATGATGAAGATCATCCCATGGTTTGTCCGGATTAGTCATTGCCTCAATAATCTCCTCGTCTGAGGGAAAGACTAAGTCTAAAGAATCTGTATCAACAAGGTAACCTTGAGCCCAAATAGGCTTGAGCAACAGATCTAACTCTTGTGCAGGAGTTGGATCGAGTTCGACAGAAGCTCGCTGAATGATCGAGTATGCAACTTCTACTGTGGATAAAGGCATGGCCATGCCATGGTGCTCTATCCCTTCCATCATAGATGATGGGGAAGGAAGGGTCCACAGATCGTTAAAGTACGTCGTGTGAAACGACGAGATTTGAAAAATTTCGGCCCAAGACTGGTCGGGGTCAGCCGACATGTAATGGATATTTTTGGTTGGAAGCAAGTAATCAAAAGCACTCATCAAATGTGGGCACAAACCAACCCCTACATTGATGATGGCGGGATGAGGGTTATCAATCATCGGGACCGTGGAGACTCCCGATGAAGGGTCAGGACAAGAGAAGGATAATTGATCAATGGTCACGATCCAACCCTCATGTGGAAACAACAAGACTCAGAAAACTGTCATGACCACTGCTTTCATAGAATAGGTCCAGCTCATTCCTAACAAAATATTTTAGTCGAGAGACGCATCGACCACTTCAACTTCGATGCACACGGTTTTTCCCCCTAACTGCATGGGGAAAGAGGGAATGATCCCATGTGGTCGAAAAGAATGAACGTCAAAGGCTGTAAGAAGAGTAGGTGACATAGACAAAATGGGTTGGCATATGGCCTTCCAACATGCCAAAGACATCACACATGTCGAGGCACCCTCATCCACCACTGTACAAAAAATATTCCTAGTAAAAGTTTTCATGGTGTAAGCCACTACTATCTAAAAAGATACGTGGTAAGGAAGACGAGGTTTTAAGTCAGTCGTATAAAGCATGATCATTCCCAGATTACAAGTCTCAGCAGATCCTAGGGAAGCTAACAGAGCCTTTCTCTGGGAAGGGAAACTCTAGAGGAATTCCAAAGCAGACATTGCATAAGGGGTTTGTGATAAATCCTCGACCACAGAGTAGTTCTGGGCGGCCCCTCTGTTTGGATTGTGAGAAGCTTTCTTGAACGCACCTTTTTGGATGCGTGTCATTGTTTCGCCCAACGTCTTCTCAATATGGAGAGGAAGAGGTGGGTTTTCATCTTCTTTACCCTTCTCAGAGGTGCTTGGATTTTCGTAATCATGTGCTCTAGTCAATATATAGGAATCACCTTTCATCATATACACATTTGCAGATGAAGGATTACTTGAAGATGGAGGGGGTCCTTGATTGCCCCCTTCCGTGCTTGAGGAGGCTTGTGTTAGATTTTTCCCATGTGGAAACAAGCTCGTTAACACGACAGACTGTTGTTGTGCCAATAACTTCTAGGCCTCCGTAAGCCGAGGGCACTGATGGGTCAGGTGGTCTTCCTTGCAAAGATTATAAGGATACTTCGACTTCATCTTTTCAGTGTCGGCCCCACCAACATTATCGGTTGGTTTCTTATCCCCCTTACCCATATTTTGTTGTTTATTCTTTCCATCAGGCTGCTGGGTGGCCTTTGGGTTTGTCGTTTTCACATTGTGTACATCCAACTTTTGGGTAGGGGGAATAACCAAACCGATGGTTTGGTTGGCCACTGCCTGCTGTATCGACAATTGTTGCAATTGATTTGACAATGGATCAGTGGGATTTTTTTGTGCTGAACCAATAATTCCATTGGCATGTGGTCCAGACCTCCGTCTGGTCTTGTCAAGGATTGACCTTGGTACATCTGGAAAAATATCGTAGAGTAAACCAGACTGAGAGTAAATCAGGTCTAGCTATTGAGCTCTCATTATCATGTCTTCCTCATAAAACACCCTGGATGTTGCGACATATTTAGATAATTGGGGTACTAAAGACTTAAGGAGCCACTCTAACAAGAATGATGGTGGGACTGGCACTTTTATCAAACTCTTCCAATGTCTCCATTCTCAAATGTGATCTGTGATATGGTCCACTTTTGTCTGTTCGAAGTTGGCCAATAATTCAATTCCGATGTCATATCTCACAGGTAATTGGAAATGGTTTAAGAAAGCCATTGCCAATTCACCGAAGGAAGAGTATCGTGAGCGGTCGATCTCGATGTACCATTTCACAACACTCCCTATGAGAGTGCGTTGAAATAATCACAACTGAACAGAGTCATCTCTTAACGAGTTGGATGAGCACCATAAGTGGAAGGTAGTCACATGATCTCCATGATCGTCGTTAGGCTTGGCCTTGAACTTTGGAATGTACGAAGGCAACTTGGTCGGCATAGGATGCCAACTCA
The DNA here is from genome assembly GCA_000966675.3 of Picea glauca. Taxonomy (NCBI): domain Eukaryota; kingdom Viridiplantae; phylum Streptophyta; class Pinopsida; order Pinales; family Pinaceae; genus Picea; species Picea glauca. The sequence goes on along the minus strand of JZKD02S0155787.1, from coordinate 512,563 downwards.
GATCATGATAGATGGGGTCATTAAAAAGCCTTGCCAAATATGGTAAGTGCAGGGTTGCTAGAAACGATAGTTTGGGTTGTGGATTGTAGCCAGTGAAAAAGGATCCTGGAGTTTGACTGGCACCAGGTTTCCAGGAAAAGTTAGTTTGTTGGCCGAGGATCTGGTAATAACCATGGCCATGACCAGTGTATGTATTTTGTGCTTGTTGAAACATCATCGACTGGTTCCCGTAATAGGATGTAAAGGGATGAGATTGCGTTGGATTCCAAGGATTTTGGGAGGGGTTTCCCCCTGCTGATATGATGGGCATAGGCGTTGGGCCTTGCCCAAGGTTCCACTAGTTATGGAAGGGGTTTCCCCAGATCGACATCCCTGGCAAGGGGACTGGTCCCTACCACAGATTCCAAGGTCCTTGTGAGGAAGGAATTCCTAAGTGTGCTCTCTGTGCAAGAATAGTACCCTGTAAAGGATGGGGTTGTCCATAACCGGGGTTTCCCCTGGTCGAAACGATAGGTGACGAGAAAGAATTGTTACCAAACACGTTGACCAAAGAGAAAGGTGTCAAACCAACCGACATGTTATAAGGAGGGAGTTCTTGAATACCTTCTCCAAACAATTTTACGTTAGACTCAACAGAGTGTTGAGGAACACCGTCGTGCGAGGAGGACGAAGGGGGTATATGACCCCTGCCATAAGGGAAAGCGATAAAGGGAGCAGAAGTGCCCCCCATAGATCCTTGCATGGGAGCATTGGAACTCCCTGCCCCTAGAACTAAAGTCTGTAGAGTGGAGGAGGAAAGTACAATACTTGTACCGAAGCTAGGCATCCCATATGAGAATGGAGGGCCTATCGCGTTCTGAGTAAACAGAGCAGTGATCGCCACCATAGATGAAATCAGACCGCTTCCCAAGGTAGAAGCAATCGATACCATAGTGGCTTGGACTGGTGATGGTTGTTTAGAAGGTGGAACACCCCCAGTACTTATAGTCGTAAAGGAAATATGAGTATTCCCTGAAGAAGTAATAGCGTTTGCTTCCATTGTTTTTTGTGACACTACCTGACGCTTGTAAGGTAGTACCTGTATGACAATGGGAGCCGATAGATTAGTGATGGGAGGGTTATATGGACCAAGAGATTCTTCTCTGAGGTCAGAAATGATTGTTTCCTCCAGAATCAAATGTTATCCTCTTGAATATGGGTCAGACACAGTTTCCTATAACCCAGTTGTCTCAAAAGACCCTTGCTGGTCTAATTTTCGCCTTAGCGGTGGTAGGGGGGTTTGAGGTCAACCAGCGACAGGCCCAAAATCCTTCGTGATCGGTGGAAATCCTGATCCTCCACTGCGTGAGAAGGTCAAAGACACACTAGGGCAATATATAATCATTTGAAAACCAACACGCACTAGAAAAAGTACCTATGAGATAAAACAAGCAGTCACTAGCTAGTTGGAAGAATAGTTACAACAAACAACACTAGAGCAACTTACCGGTGCAAGTGCAAATTGAATATGGAAGAACCCTCTAGGTATACTCTACAAAGAATTTCCTGATGTCTGTCCTAGGTACCATGGTATACCCCCGCAGCCACCTATGTAAGTCACTAGAAAGATAGGCAACTAGGTTGCCAACGCATAAACAGTCACTAGGCGGGTACATTCGACAGTCGTGTGGACCGCAATGAGCAGGGTATCAAGCCCGAAACCTATCAAGGGTATTTAAAGAAATTGTTATGGAATATGACTAAGGACCTCGAATGAATTCGAGACTCACGAAGCTCTGTGGAAAATGCAATCAACGAAATCCCAAGACAAGCCCTCTATATGCGTTCCCCACTACGCTTGGTCCAGATTTGGAGGGGTTATCTCTGCTACCTTTCCTTACATGACCTCTTATTTATCCCCTATGTTAGAGGGGGGTACCAGATAAATTTCATGACACTAGACTTTTGACACTCCCTGGCACAGACTCTTATGGTTGTTTTAGCAGCATTGAAGAGTTTCCTCTCCAATCCTAAATCAAGGCTCTAGCCTAGACTAGTTGATGGACCCTACAAACATAAAGTCTAGTTGATTTTAATTAATCATTATTTTTAGTGGTTGTCTTAAGTAAAAGGGAAGGAAAGTGAAACCAGTTATGTTTTTCAGAGATGAAAGGGAAGAGCATATAATGAAAAATGGAAACAAATTACTTCTTCACAAATTCAATTTTTCACATTCAAACTCTTTAACCAACTTTTCAAACTTTTTTTTTTTTTTTTAAATCTTTCAATAGAAAACTCAAAACAAGATTTCACTCGACTATGAGCTACTTATTGTCCTAAGTCAATTAGTCAATAACTTACGAAAGAAATCTTTTTCTTGATGATTAATGCAAACAACCAACTACTTAACCAAACCAAGAAATAATATATATATATATATATATATTTATTTATTTATTTATTGTTTTATGCTAAAAAATAAAAAAAGCAAAAATGACGACAAGTAAAGACCAAGAAAATACTTCTGGACAAAGCGTAGATCGCAAATATTTACTGACAACAACACACAAGATGATTGAAGCAGACTCTCACACTTGTCTAAAACCCCTATTATAGAAAAATAGAGGAAAAACTTTTAATGAAAAAGAAAGCTACGCTGTAATCAAACCTAAGCTACAGAATGCTATGACAGAGACCCAGACTAGATCAAGAAAACCCTTGAGAGGTGTGACCTCTGATAGGGAAGAGGATGTCTGCCTCTTCTAAAAAACAAATTTCTCAATAGGTACGCTACTGATAGTTCAACATCCAGTGTATGTATGTAGGCTGTGCAAGGTCAGAGCACGTATACACACATGCAGGCCTACTACAGACCGCATGTACCTCTGCAACTCCTCAAAAATTGAAAAACAAGCAATCAAGCATTGGCAGGGAGTATTGGTATTGAGAACTAGAATTCCTTGAAGACACAAAAAATTACTTTAACAAAAAAAGATGCAAGGAAAATACTAATTTGAGGTTATACCAAGGCTACAGACTGCAACAACAGAGACTAGAACTAGATCCAGAAAACCCCTGAGAAGGATCACTTCTGACAGGGAAGAGGATGACTGCCTCTCTTAAAAAAAAAAAAATTGGACTTAGACACGGTACTGATCCTTCAGCAGACAACATATGTATGTGGGCTGCATGAAGTCAGGGAGTGTGTATATGCGTGCAGGCCTTCTAAAGGCTACGTATGCCTCTGTAGCTTCCCAGAAAATAAAAAATAGTCAAGCGAAGAAATCAAGGAGTACTAGTATGGAAGACCAGAATCCCTACTAGCTCAGATTCTTGTAGAAACTCAGAAAAAAGGTAATAAAACCACTTTAAAAAACCTAAAAAGTATCCCCAAAAACCCTAGAGATATCCCCAATATGGTCACCAATTCTGTTGTGGGTGGGAAATCCCCCTACGGACTAGCATTAAGGGTTCCGTAATGCATGCAGAAATGACCTAAAGTCTCCTACTTCTTACCAACATCCCAATCATAAACCCCATTATTCATATGAAAATACAAGGTTAAAAAGATCAAGTTACTGTACCTTAGTTTCCATGTTTGATGTCGATCCTTTAATGTTTGGTCCCTCCTTGATTGCAAATCTCCTCCCAACACTGACCTGCATCCATAAAAAGACAAACAAAGAACTCCACATGCATATGATCTATGAACTAATGGGTTAGAGATTCTATCAAAATATAATCAAATTTAAACATTGAAAACCTCATATGGCGGGATGGGAAACATACTTCTTTTTATTAATCTCACAAGAGTAACTTACAATAGTGAGATTGACCACTGCTCCTCGAATCTAGTACTGGGATCCTCTTCAATTGTGCTCCAACTAATTTTGTATATGCTTGTCTTCACACACTAGTTGCAAAAGGTTGGGGCAAAAGGAATGAAAAATCGGGTAGAGTTTCTTTATATTTATTTTCCTCTTCCAAATGGGACCCCTACCCCTTCTTTTATAGGCTAGAAAGGGCTAGGTATTTGGTCGATTCACTAGCTATGGGTGGTCAAATGGTTTAGGTAACTTACCGAAAACTGTGAGTTCCGTCTGTAACTTTCCATTTTTCATGCTTTTGTAGGTATATGCGGGCTGTAGTGGGTCAACTAGCGTATACCTACGTGCAATAGTGGAGCAGGGCATGTGTGCCTTTAAAAGGGTTTTTTTAAGAAGAGTTGTTCAGTAGTGGCTTGGAAAAAGATGTAAAATGAGATGGCCTAATGCTAGGTAAGCATATCTGGTGCAAATTAGGGTTATAACAACTACTATGTTTAAATGTGTGTATATTATGTTTGTTTTCCATTGTGTTTTTATTAAATAACATGCAAATTACATTAACAAATTATTGGGATGATTAGTTATGTATGTATATGAATATGATTAGTATTGTATGTTAGGTTAGGTTGCATATATGTAACATATGCAAGGAATATTTGTTACACAGTGGTACTAGAGCCCTTTTGGGAATAATTTATGATGGTATCCGAGGAATGTTTTAGTGTTATCAGGGTGTTTATGGAGTAACATGGTTTGACTTGGGGTTGGGTATGTTACATGGTGGTTTCATAGCTTGATTGTGCTACGATGAAGCTAGAGAGGGAAATTGTGAAATTTCCCATTACACTACGATCCCAATAGGGACCAAGGTGGATGGCTATGTCACCAAGCTATTGGGATAGTTGGGTTCTTAAAATATTTTTTTCCACCAACTCAAAATTTCATGCTCTGATACCATATTCTTCTATATCATACTTTTTATAAATTAATGCATGCAAAATGAGAAGTATGTTTATGAAATTATCATTAAACGTTCACAATTACAAATACAGACTACTCATGCAACATAACAACATTTAAATCCATAATTTACAAAACTTTAACTCACTGTAAAGAGAAAGGACCATAACACTTATTTTTATGAGAATAAGACAACAAATGGTTGTAGATGTCAGACATCCCCCCCAAACATAAGATTTGTTGCACTTAATATTTATACAATAGGCCACCCCCAAGATGGGGCTATGAGTCCACAAGGATAAAAACCTATAGATGGATCTAATTCCCACATAAACATCCTAGTTTCCTATCTATTACGGTATATTCACTCTCACAACAATACCAACTGACTATTACTGAGAGGGGGGATGAATCAATAATAGAGAAATTTAATCCTTTTTAACCATATAATACAAGTGTTATATCAATGTATCTTTATCATCCAATAAATGCAGAGGAAATAAGCAATGAACAAATGAACAATCATACACATACACAGTACACCGGTGTTTTATGTGGAAACCAAAAGAGGGAGAAAACCACATAATGATTTTTCTTATATGTCTTGAAGAATTACATTCATTGGAAGCACCAAATTCCTTTGCTTTCTAGTTGCAACTGGAAGGAGGCTCCAACCCCCTTGTTTCTCAGGCTACAACCTGAAGTAAGCTCCAACTTCCCTATTCTTTGGCTACAACCAGAAGGAGGTTACAACCCCCTATTTCTCCAACTACAACCACCTGTCTTTTCCCTGTCCAACTGCCTTGAAGTAGAAGTAGAACGATGGAAACACTGTCACACTATCACTGTGAGATATACCATTGTAAACCTATACCAATAAACTTGAACCATGCATCAACTTGTACCTCAACCTGTAATCAACTTGTACCATAAACAAGTGCATCAACCATGCACCAACATGTACCAAACAACCTGTAATCAACCTGTACCATAAAAAAGTGCATCCAACCATGTACCAAGTATGTACCAATCATGTGTCAACTACTAATCAACTATGACTCGTCAACTACTTGTCTCAACCATGTACCCAACATGTACCTTAACCAAAATCCCTCATCAATTTCATCATCCAAATCTGATTTGTAACTCTATAATAGACTTGGTGTATATGATCACATACCTACAAACCTTCCTTAACTTTAACAACAAGAGACTAGCATTTTCATCAAGTTTTTCTTTAGTCTCACATGACTAGTTTTGGATTAGTCAACAACCCTAACTTGAAATAATCATAACTATGTACTTGTAATGAATAAAGATATGAAAATAGTACAAACTGTTCTTAATTTTTGTTTATGCAATTCCTCCAGGTCTCACTACTTGGAACCTCTCAGAAAAGGAGTTATAGAAAAAATGGCATACCTTGATGAATTCTGTCTTATTCTAGAGAGAGGCCTTGTAGAGCGTGCCCCACATGGAGTATTTTTTGAATAGATATGAAAATGTTATACATAATAATAAAGATTTTACTCTAGCCAACACATTTTTTCTTATGGAATTTGGATCTGTTATTAATAAGTTATGATGTTTTTACCCGAAACACCTGTTTTAGATTAGTT
>JZKD02S0155787.1:484824-496567 GCA_000966675.3 Picea glauca | reverse complement strand
TTTTGTCACTTCACTTTATTATTTAAATAATCCTTCTTGACTTTGTCACTTTACTTTATCATTTAAATAATAATTTCTTCTTTGCAAGATCTTTGACTTCTTTGACCTTTTGGGACTTCAAACCAACATATGAGGGTCCTCCAACTTCGTAAGGCCATAACTCTCAAATTGTGAGGAGTTATGTGATGTTTCACATACCACCAGAAATGCCATGACATGTAATATCCATCTAGAATAGTCTTACCTGCAAATATATAGAAAATCATACCATTATCCATCAAAGAAACTTGGGTCCATTACCCAAACCTGGGTTCTCCAACTTCTCATGGCCATAACTCTCTAACCGTGAGGAGTTATGTGAAGTTCCACATACCACCAGAAATGGAATGACATGTAATTTCCATCTAGAATAGTATTACCTTCAAATATATTAAAATGCATACCATTATACATGAAACCACCTTGGGTCCATTACCCAAACCTTTGTGCTACTGGAATTCGCTATCAGACTTTCTCCAAGGGTTGAAATTAATCACTAAGGGTTGAAATCAATCTGCAATATCACTCTCCGATGGTTAACATCAATGAAAAATAACAATCCATACCAACTATCCATCAACCTAAGCCAACTTTCTGAAAACCCTGCCATCCCAATAGGGACCAAGGTGGATGGGTATGTTACAAAAATATTGGGATAGTTGGGTTCTTAAAATTAGTTTTTCCACCAACTCAAAATTTCATGCTCTGATACCATATTCTTCTATATCCCGCTTTTTATAAATTAATGCATGCAAAATGACAAGTATATTTATGCAATTATCATTAAACATTCACAATTACAAATACAGACTACTCATGCAACATAACAACATTTAAATCCATAATTTACAAAACTTTAACTCACTGTAAAGACAAAGGACCATACCACTTATTTTTATGAGAATAAGATAACAAATGGTTGTAGATGTCAGACATTCCCTCCAACCATAGGCTTTGTTGCACTTAATATTTATACAATAGGCCACCCCCAAGATGGGGCTATGAGTACACAAGGATAAAAACCTGCAGATGGATCTAATTCTCACATAAACATCCTAGTTTCCTAGATATTATGGTATATTCACTCTCACAACAATACCAACTGACTATCTCTCTTTCCTCTTCAGCCTGCACAACCCAAATAAGGGGATCCCCTTCTCTACAAAATAGTCCCTTGGTGTATTCTACTTATTTCCTAGGCTCTAACATAGACTGTTTATGAAATATCATTACTAGTAACTCAAGGTATGCTCAATTATTGTTAATTTTCCTCAATGGAAATAGTTTTCCATGCACACAAGCATAATTCCTCATAGGGGTCCCTTTTCCATAATTTCATTACTAACATGGGACCATATGATATTATTCAAGTATTCACCATAGAATGGTGGAGAAATTCCCATTGCATAGCCAAAGTTAAAGAATATGTATGCATGACCACAACTCACCACATGGCTCCCTAAGAATCCCACGTAACTCAATTCCCTCAACTAAATCCAAGGTGGGTGTTATTGGGTAAATCAGTAGATGCGAACATGAACTAATCCCCCTATATCCACCTGGATCTAGAACAAAATGAGACAGAACAAGATGCTTTCCCTAAGTTGTGATCATTGAGTTTACTACCAAAGGAGGAATATATAACATACCTTATGAATCACTTCCTTATATCTTTGTTGTCCCTGCTTTACTCCAGTGCTCTTGTGGAATCAAATCTGTGATAACACAAACCGACCAACGTGAAAGAAACAATAGTAGAATTCAATGACAACCTAAACATGTGATCAAGGAGTCATGCAATAAAATACTAATCATTTTATGGGAAAGAGACGTGCCACCGTATTATATTAATGAAAAGTAGAAGATACAACCGAATTGCCTTGATGTTGCAAGTTCCCTTTTAGTGGTCCTTCATTCTAACATAGACATACACTTGCTCTGAAATTTGCATGAATATAATCCACAAAATATTGATAGCCAAATGGAGGCCTCAAGCATAACTAGGAACAAGATTATTCACACAGTCTTCAGCCTATTCTTTCATCAATTCTCTGCTTAATATTGCTTCTTAACCTTTTCCATGAGAATCCCATGATTATATAGGAGAAGGTGAAGTGGTTAAAGGGATGAGGATGATCCCACCAAATCACAGAAATCAGTAGGATCGCAACCATATAGACGCCACCTCACATTCTAGAAGATTCCCCTTCTAGAAACTTCGTGAAACCTCTTTCCTCTTTTATATTTGGAATGTCGCCGCACCCTGCCTATACAGAAACCTGCGAAAATCCCACGGGCTAGATATATAGAAGCCTGCGGAAATCATAGATTTCCACACTATGTAATATATGCAGCCTGCAGACCCTTTCTAAAAAGCAGCCTTGTAGAGGAGGAAAGAAGTTTCTTTTCTCAGGAAAAAATTCATGTTGGGAGCCTGAACACATGTTTGTGAAATCATCATTAGGGTGACCAAAATAATGTGTAGTAGAATTCCCCCCAAAGTATGAGGCTAGAACTTGTGACAACCAAAATACTTTGTAAAAATGCGTGTGTGTGTCGAGAACAAGGAACACACCAATTGGGAACCTACAAATAATCAAGAATCCACACAATATTATACCATGTCTGAAGTAGGCATTCCCATGTTCAGACTATAAATGATTGAAATCATAAATATAAGTCATGGACACCAATTATACACTGTGGATCCATGTCATCAAGATTCTACATAGCCACCAAGAATACATTGTGGATCTATGTATTGGAAAAATTAGATACAAACATAGCCATGAGACATACAAAGTGGATCTATGTGTCAATTCAAATCACAAATACTCCATCACAACCTGGATAAAAAATGATGAGGTCCAGGGTCTTTAATCCCATCGTCCATTAGTACAAATCTAGCCATGTAATTATAGGTGCTAAAGTTGAACATGGTTAGAAACCACTTGATTACCGGTCGTTAATGAAAACCATTAACAAGTGCGAGGGAAATCACCATTGATGTCAATGCCCCCCAAGGTACAATAGTACAATCCAACGAGTGTGAATAGATGAGATGAATTAGAACACTTGATGGAATCTCTCGATCAGGGATCAATGATGTAAATCCACTGTTGAAAGCAAAGAAACCTGCCATTGAGGCATGTAGGCTCTAAGGCACTAAATAATTTCTAAGTCTTGTTCCTGGATAATGAGCTAAAGTCGATAGGAAAAGAATCGTCACAGGAGGGCCTTGATGTATCCCCCATCAAATGACATGAAATAAGTAACAGATTTAGGGTAGAGAAAAGTACGAACATGATTTGAAATTGACACAAGGAAGGCCGACATGGTAGGAATTGACAATTGTAGATGGCCAACTTAATAGAGGGCTTGGTTGAACTTCTCTTGAACATATGAATGGCATGACACTGGTCTTGGCAGCATTGACTCAAAGATGACCCAAGATATGAATTTACAGAAAGTCAGACGAGAGACAAATGGATTTCCCAACCCATATTCAAATGATGAAGGGGGTTCCATGTTCAAGAGCGACACTTACTGCCACCAACACAACTACATAGACTCATCTCTTTCCCATTTCCCCCCCCCCACCATTTCTGGCGAGTACCTCTTTATTTTTACGCAATCTTGAGGAGGATAACATATGCTTGTTGATGTAAGCTCATCCTTTGGATGAGTCCCTCGGAGTATGTGTAACGAACACTAAGAGGGAGTGGTTTGGTCCCATGTGGGTCTTTCGATGTTTGTTTAATGAGTCCAAAGATAGAAAACTCAGGGTTTTTTCATATTTTGAGGGTTTGAAAAACAGTTAAAGAGAACTCTCCTAGTTCCTTTTTTCATAAAGTAGTTTGATAGGACCGAAAAAGTGATAAACTATCACCCATCAAATGTTTTATTCAAATAATTTTATGAGTGTGAAAATAACAAGGTCACTCGACAATATTGTCATTTTTATGGAGTGTGAAAAGAGCTTAAAGGTTACTTCGTAAGTTTCATTATTTCCGTGTTACCATGATGAGTACAAAAAGACGAAAAAAGTATACTCGGTTATGTTCTCATCAATTTTTGAGCACGAGAATGAATAAAGACTAAGATTGAGGTTTCTTCCTAAAAAAACCCTAAAAAGTAATCGTACATGGGACGAAAAAGAAAAACAAATCGCAAAAACTGTCCATACTTCATTCTTCAGAACCCTAGTCTGCCCATCTGTGAGAAACAAAACACTCACGAGACTATTAGGCTGGTAGGTTTTTGAGAAAATATATTTAAATGATATAAACATGTTTTTAGAAAAAGTAAAAAATGAGATAAATAGGGGTAAGAACTCATTTTCACTATTTCATTTGTATCTGGTAAAAAACTTGTCTAAGAGCCCTTTTTTTCACCTCATATTTTGGTGGTCGATTGCAGGGATAAAATGTGATCATTTGGCGAATGGTTTGCATGAAAACGGTGGGTACCTCATCTTCTTCCTTTTCAATGGTTTAAAATTCATTTCAATCGGTTAAAAGATGATTTTTTGGGTGACGTTTTGGGTCGTAGGTGTGCGCTAGAGCCGCCGTAGGTGCCCTATATCGGGGCCTTCAAAAATCAAGGATTTTTGTAGGTTCCCAATGGTTCACCTGTGGAAACCCCACTCTGTAATCGAAGCCCATCTGTGGTGGATGAAAAACTAAAAAGAAAATGATGCGTTGGCCCAAAAAGAATTCCAAAAAATGATGATTGAAGGTGCTAACTTCTTTCCTTCATCTCCATGCAGGTATTTTGATTGCAAAGATGTTGGAGTGGATATAAAGAGAGCATGAATATGATTATGAAATGGCTTTGAATGATCCAGGCACCTTAAATTCCCTATGACAGCGTGGTTTGTTAAATTTCTTCAAGATCCAGGGCATGAGAGCCCAACTGAGACTGTTGGAATATTTGGTCCATATGTGGGACATGGACCAACAAGTATTTCATGTGGGTGTTCATGTGATTTCCTTGGACATCGAAGATATTTAATTCTTGAAGGGGTTATCCCATGGTGGGGTGCAAGTGACCTTAACATGAGGTCTAGGTGGTGGTTTGTCGATGAGTGAATACATCAAACGCTATTGTAAACCTGAGGCCGAGTGACGCAAGGGTAAAGTAGCTATCAGAGGGGTTTATGATCTAACTCTCAGAACCATTATTTTTACCATTTCATGGATGATAGGGAGTACTTCTACGCACATGGCTCTGCAGAACTACTATCAATATGCTGTATAATGCATAGAACCTTGTGTGTTCAACTGGTGCGATGGATTCCTCTGCAATATGAAGAGCCAGTTGACGAAGAGAAAGAGAGGGGAGATAAAGTAGTTTGGGTATGGATCCATTTTGGTATCTTTCTTCCTAGAAAGAGTCCCTCACTTACACTTACATTTAGATTGGAATATACCAGCACCATGAGATCCACGGATGAAGCGGTGGTGTGATCTCATGTCCCGGCATGTAGCGAGCCCCATTATTAAATACAATGATACATTTTTTGAATGGATGGAGCCCCAGATATTAATGATAGATGACTATGCATATGCCGAGATGGATTTTCACAATGATCTATAATTGGTGCTACCTGAGTGTTCTCAGTGGGGGGATCTAGGTAATAAAAACATTTTTCTTTTATGGTGTTTTTGTAAAATTTTTTAAAATATTAAACATTTTTTATGTTTTCAATCCAATGACTAATCAAAATATTTTGACCATGTAGATGTAGGGCCATTCCGTCCCCTGGGTACATCCCCTATCCAGAGGCAAGGGGAAGCAGTGGTAGTAGTAGGATGGGATGCGGATGATTATGAAGCAATTGAGCGGAATCTAGAGGGTTTGATTGTAGATATCCTAGATATGTCGATCGATGAGGTCTCGAGGCGTTTCCAGTTCCATACTGTAGGCATGTCTAGTCCATTGAGACGATTTCTCCATAGGGTAGCACGAGAAGTAGTGTGTTACCTTGAGAAGAATCCATGATGCCATTTTGTAGAAGCTATGAGCTTCATATTTTGATATTTTGGTCTTCGGACGAAAAATAATCTTTTTTGTAAAAAACTTTTATCGTTATATATATACATGAGGCTTCTACCAGCTTATTTTTCTTTATATAATACATATGATGTGTGATTGGATTTATAAATGTCTCAGATGTCTTTCTAACACATAATTAGCTAATGCATCTGTTAATGTATTTAGACATCTAGGAATGTGCTGATACTTGATATAATCAAAATAACGTTCCAAGAGGTGGATTCGTAAATATACCCGTAACAAAGTAGGACTTTGGATAGCATAGAAATTACTTAACTGTAGCACTACTAAATGCGAATCAAGTCATATAACCAGGCAACGAATTCCAAGTGAGATAGCATTGGTCAACAATTCGATGACTGCGCTATACTCTGCGATATTATTGGTTGCACGACCTAGGCAAACATCGTGTAGACCGATAAGTTTGTTTGTGGGTGCATAGATTTCCCATGCAACAGAAGCTAGGTTCTGAGTACTACGACTAGTGTCATCGGTGAAGCCAAAGTGGGGTAACGAAGACTTTGACATCTGAAAACCAAGCACAATGAAAGGTAAGTTGTCGAGGGTAGAAACCAAATAATGAAAAAGCACACAAAAGTAGCACACAACAGTATGATACAATAAAATACAAGAACTCATGCAAATATAGTCTAAGAATAGTACTTCTTCAAGTAAATCCCATTTATGGGTTCACTAAAAGGAATGCCATCATAATCTACTAACTCATAGGCCCCCTTCTCCAAAACTCGTTTGACGATATAAGGGACTTGCCACATAGCTTTGAATTTTCTGGCTCCTAAAAAATCACGATCTTGTTCATAAAGGAGAACTAGATCACCCTCAGAGAAAACATGTGGCTTGACATGCTTGTCATATTGGGATTTTACGCATTTCTTCTAGGTTTCAATAACTAGGGTGGCATCATGATGGGCTTCGTCCAATTGGATAAGATACAACATACATTCTTCTTCAATAGAGGTGTTTGGGAGAAGTTCAACGACTATTTTTAATGATGGAATCTCACATTCAATCGGTAGGACAACTTCTATACCATACACTAGTTGGAAGGGTGTAAACCCTGTGGCAGACTTCACAGATGTCTGATAGGCCCATAATGCTGAAAAAAACATTGTGTGCCAACTCATTTTGTGAATTCCTATAATCCGTCGAAGCATGGTGATAAAAACCTTGTTGATCAGTTCAACTTGGCCATTGGCCTGCGGATAGTAGGGGGTTGAGTTTTCATGTTGAAGACCCAACTTTTCTGTAAGCTCAAACATCATGAAGTTTCAAAAGTGGCTACTGTGATCAGTGACGATAGACTGTGGGATTCCAAATCATGTGATGATGTGATTGAACATGAATAGGGATGAAGTTTTTCCCGTATTGTCGAATGTAGGCATCGCCTCGGCCCATTTAGTGAAATAATCCATGACTACGATAATGTATCCATGTCCCCCGACCGAGTGAGGGTTACAGGTCATGAAATTGATACCCCATTTAGCGAAAGGTCCAATGGAAACTATAGGGTGTAAGGGAGCGGGATGAGATCTTATCTTATGATTGTATGTTTGGAAAGCATGGAATTTATGGATGGCAGTTATACAATCTTTAAATAAAGAAGGCCAGAAGTACCCTGCTTGCAAGATATTTTGGGTAGTGGCATACCCAGACATATGACTGCCACACGCTCTAGAGTGGCAATCGTTCAAATCTTTCTCGGCCTCATCAAAGGTGAGACAACGTCGGAATATAGAGTCAACACCATGGTGATAAAGAGTGTCACCGAGAATGATGTATTGACAGGCTTGATAGAATATGAGATGATAGTCTGTACTAGAGAGGTCTAGCTGAAAATTTTGAGTCTGGAGATAAATGATAATATCTCCATACCAAGCATCATCAGAACTGATCAGAAAAAGGGATTCGTCTAGTAGGGAATCCTCTGCCACATTTTGTGTCTCAGCGGAGGGAAGGTCACATATCAGTTTGACAAATAACAGGGACTTCTTCGAATTAGCACACTCGAATTCTAAGTCAAAATCCTGGAGAATCACTATCCATTTGGAGTATTTTCCCCCTAGAAATTGATGCGTAAGAATGTGCTGCATAGGGTTGCAATCAGAAATTACAGTGGTCTTGCGTAGTAGAATATAGTGACATAAACGTTGGACATCTTGAACAGCTGTCGAGGCCAGTTTTTCAACATGTAAGTACTTGGCTTCGGTAGTCGTGAGACTCTGAATCAAATAATAAATTACATGTTCGTTGTGTAAATCATCTTCTTGGACCAGAACCATGGCAATGGTAGAGTTCGAAGTAGCGAGATAAAGGAAATAATATCGACTATAATCGGGTGGGAAAAGGAGTGGGGTATGAGTTAAAATCAGTTTCAAAGCATCGAAGGCTTTGTTGGAAGTGGTTTCCCATACAAAATCAAAGCCCTTCTTTAGTATTCGAGTAAATCCAAGTGTTAACTCAACGTAGTTTGGGATAAAATGACGTAGAAAGTTTGCCTTCCCTTACAAAATTTGTAGTTGGCGAAGTGAGGAAGGAGGAGGGAGATTGAGGATCACCTCAACCTTCAAAGGATCTACCCTGATCCCCTGACGTGACACAATAAATCCCAGGAGTCGGTCAGACTACACACAAAAGACACATTTATGTGGGTTTAAGAGTATACGATAGAACCAACAACGAATAAAAATGGCTCGGAGGTGGGCCAGATGATCACTACGATGCATGGAATGCATTGGTAGGTCATCTAAATATGGTTGTACAATATGCTTAATATCATGGAAAGCATAAGACATCACACATTGAAATGTCACACCGATGTTCTTCAAACCGAAGGGTAGTTTCCGGTAGGCAAAGGTGCCCCAAGGATAAATGAAACTGGTTTTGTGTTGATCCGCGGGTAATATATTGATTTGATTATATCCGGAGAAACTGTCCATCAAAGAGAACATTTCACTTCCGGCACAATCATCAACGATTTGGTCAATGAAGGGGGTAGGAAAGTTGTCCTTAGGACAAGCTTTGTTGATATCCCTATAATCAACACAAACACAGATCGTACCTTGTTTCTTGTTAACTTGAACTAGATTGGATACCCAATCAGTCAAAGCCACAGGATAAATAAAGCCATATTTAAGAAGTTTTTCGAATTCAAGCTTGATAACAGCTTCTTTACGGGGGTGGATCAGGCGAAGTATCTACCAGACGGGTTTAGCATTCGGCTATCTTAATTTCGTGTACAACAATATCAGGGTCAATACTGGACATCTCTTCGTAGCTCCATGTGAAGATGTCACAAAATTCTTGGAAAAGTGATTTATATTTGACAACCTCATCGACAGAGCATGAAGCTACGATGTGGAAATTTTCGATAACTCCAGGTTTAATAGATATGTCGAGGGGGATGGTGGGTGAAATTCTACTTAAGTTCCCTTCATATAACACATCGTGTGTGTATTCAGGAACTGAATAAATAACGATAACGGTCGACGGAGTCAAGATCCATTGGTAGCTCTTGATGGTGTGTTGTTCGAGAAAGAGAATGGAACGATGATTCCCATCATCCTAAGGTGTATCTTCCATCGACATAACCGACATAATCATCTCTTCCGTGGGAAAAATAACATGGAACAGGTTAGGAGACGAATCACCAAGAGAGTGAGTAGAAGGGTCAGCCGATTGAATGGCTTGGTAAGAAGATTCAACTAGACTTAAAGGCATCTGGTCACCATAGTGAAGATAATCACCAGGTTCGGGTACTATCCATGGGTCAGAAGATGTGGGATTTTCGCGAACGGAGGTGGAAATCATATTAATTGAGGGAACCAAAGGAGGTGGAATGTTGGGTGGTGGGATTGAAAAACGTACCCATCAGATTTGAATCTTTTAGTAGACCCACACCGACATTGTCATACCCAGGGGGTGTCTTTGCAATGAAAGGTACGTTGCTGGTACATGTATCAAAGTTAAAGAAGGCCAATTGGTCTACTGTAATTACTTTTCCCTGGTGTGGAAAATGTACGATACAGAAAAGAGTAGACACGACTGCACACATGGAATCAATCCAGCTACGACCAAGTAAAAGGTTGGAATTGAGAGGTACGTCAAAGACCTCAACTTCAATGTTGACCATTTTTCCTTCTAACGCAATAGGAAACGATGGGAGGACACCGTAAGGTTTAAATCCAGAGCCATTAAAGGCTTTCAACATGTTGTCTGATTTAGTTAAGGAAGGAGAGCCAATGGATTTCCAACAAGCAATTAATATACACGACACACGTCGAGGCACCCTCGTCAATAACTATTCTACAAATGTTCTTGTCGGCAACACCAACTTGTATTTGAAATGTGAGTTGAGGGGGTAACCTTGGAATGTGATATTCCAAGTAAAATATTATTGAATTCGTATCCGTAGGGTTGATTCCACTGATAGATTTCAACAGTGCCTTCCGTTATGTAGGAAAAATTTGAAGGACTTCGAGGGCTGACATCATGGACAATGCTTGCACCAGATCCTCTACAATACTGTAGTTCTGGGAAGCATGCACATGAGGATTGAAAGAAGAATTTCGAACCACGCCCTTGGGAGGAGGGCAAAGGATTGTATTGGGGTTTGTTCATTTGATATGAAGAGAACCGTTGGAAGGTGGAGTCGAGGGAGATTGTTGAACCAACGAAGGTGGTATATCGTCAACTTTCTCCTTGGAGGAAGAGTAATCTTTGGCACAAGTAGTAAGTGTGATGTCATTCTTCTTTGAATCACCATTACACATAAGTACATAGGAGGTAGTAGAGGAAGAAGGTTTATCATGGATGACCAATTGAGCCTGTTGTTGAGAAGGGAAGGGTTGAGACAAGATGGCTAGTGTAGGAGGTTTTGGGGTCCCTTGAAGGAACTTTGTGACCTTGACACGTCTTGGATAGTCCTTCACCTAGTGATCATCACCACAGATAAGGCAAGGATAGCGAGGTTTTCATTTTTTCTTATCATCAGTAGGTTGTGACTTGGTCTTGTCGAATTGTGGGTTGTTATTTTTATCCTCCTTATTCCTACCCTTCCCTTTTTTAGAAGCCTCGTGGTAATTCTATATACCACTTTGCGGCGAAACCCATGAGAGTTTGTTGAAAAAGATGTAACTGAATGGAGTCATCCATTAAAGAGTTGGATGAACACCAAAGGTGGAAAGTCATTACATGATTGTTCATATCCTCTCCTTGTTTACCATCGAACTTAGGAATGTCTGATGGTAATTTGGCTGGTATGACAGGCCAATGAGGAGAGTGATGGATAGGGTCATTCAAAATCCTAGACAAGTTGGGTAAATCCAAAGTGGCTAAGAAGGGTAAATTTCTATTCACATGAGGGTACTGGTGACTTTAGGGAGGAAGTCCCATTGGTATACCAGTAGGATCGTAAGCAGTTTTCATATGATGCGAAGATCTCGACAGATTCGGTTGTGGGTGTGGAGGCAGGTAGCCCGTGGGGTTGTACTGATTAGGGATGTTCCCTTGGAAAGGGACACTAGATTGAATGTTTGAACCCAAAATGGGATTGGAAGTCCCAGGGTAGGGTTGGACCATGCTATGGGGTATAAAAGAGTTGACTTGAAGCTATTTCCCCCTAGTCGAT
>JZKD02S0155787.1:445273-476469 GCA_000966675.3 Picea glauca | reverse complement strand
ATTAAATCCCATCATCATTTCTCACATCTTTTTTTCATCCATCATTACAATCACTACCTCCACATGTCATCATAACCCCGAATCTATCACGTTTTTCTTGATCACCGAGAAAAAAATCCTAATTTCTAAAAATTGTAATCTTTATCACTTCACCATTCATTTACCATTGTTTTTTTTAAATTAACCTAGAAAACTATTATTTCTAGAATAGGTTCGGGTTGCAGGTTTTATTCTGTAGGGAAAGGTTTTTTAGATAAGAAAGGTGAAGCGAAGTAGAGGGTTTCGAACAAGGTCCAACCCTTGAGTGCTCGTTAAAATTCAGAAGACCTTGTTGCAGTTTTACAATGAAGTTTATTCCTAGTTCCTAGGAATCATTTTGATAATTTAGTAAGGGTTTCATCCATTTCAGAAGGAATATCATGGAAACCCCAGAAAGTGTGGACAAAAAAGATTTAGGCAAGGTGGACATGAATGAGAATTTTGGTTCAAAATTGTTAGATAAAAAACATTATTATGTTGTTTGGTTTGAGCTCGTAGGATGCTATAAAGTTTTCCACAAGATGTAGGGTTACAATGATAAGGTTTCTCAAGGTTTTGCAGAGTGCTACGATGGAGAAAAGGCCCGAATAGGTTTCCTCTTGCTTCATGTTAATGAAAAAACCATTGCTGAAGCCAACAAAATACCAATAGAGGGAGAACGTTGGTTCAAGAAGAAACATGCACATGGCATGGACTGTAACAATTTTTGTAAGAAGGAACACTGAAATTGCGACTAGACCAAAAGTTTTCCTAGGACATTCATTAGAAAATAATGGAATGAGTTTTTGATACTTATTCAAAGGTATCTAACATGAGAAGGAAGGTATAACTCAACTTATCTATATCACACAAGATTTCTAGAACATTTCACATGTGAAAAACCTTTGAATATTCCTTATGTCCTATGGAAAAGTATCACAAATATGGCTAAGAAAGTCAAATCCACCCATGAAAAAGAAAGAACCAGGATTTTTCATTCACGGATGATCAAATTATTCATTGTGGAGGAATTGAAGAAAAGACAAAGAACTTGGTATTTTTTTCTATTTTGGGCAGAATTTGATAATGAACATATAGAGGATGCTAAAACCCCCTTTGGGAAGAAGAAAAGGTTGAGTAAGGGAAAAAACATTGTCACCCATGATCAAGATGAAGCATCAACAAGCAAAGCCATGAGGATAACTAATTTTGTGGATGACCCTAATGATAAAGATATGGTGAGGATGAAGAGAGATAAAGTGGATACATGGAAAGAAAGATTGAAGGAATATAGAGTGATGGATAGATTTTTTGAGGATGAAAATACTACCCTCAGAGATCGACTAGAAAATATTAACAAGAGGAAAGACCAACTTAAGGAAAAGAACAAGGTCTTGATGAAGAAATCTAGAAAATACTATCGGTTGAGCTTGAAGTTTTGCAATAAATACAGAGAAATGAAAGAAATGTGGCATCACAAAAGAAGGGAAAACCATAATAGACTTAACAAGTTGGTTGATGTTGAACAACAAGTTTGAAAGAAACTGTTGGTCCTAAGGTCTGCACTTGAATGCTAAAGGGAAAATCTAGGCCACCTATTAGTTTAGAATGATTGTTTCTTTAAATTTTTGTTGGTTGGTCAGAAGATTATTCTTTCAAGACAAAGGTAAGGTTGGGTTGGTAGAACGATAAGGATGAGGGCCCTCCTTAGCTTATGTCACACTAGTGACAGACCAGTGAAATAATAAAAAACAGAGGAAAACAACAAACTACTCAATGAATAATCTACTGTAAGAAGTTCGATACTTAAAATATCATTTCAAGACATCAAACATGTATCAAAACACAATAGTTCCCATAGGTTGTAGAAAAACAATATTCACCAAAGCATTAGCTGTTTGACAGGTTTCATATCAGTAAAAATAAGTAACACAATATTTGAAAGGAAATGAAATGTAAGTTGCACAAATAAAAAACTGTATTCAAGATAAGAATGAAAACACATGAAGAGTTGAACAAAACACTATTGTCAAGAGTACATTCACCAGGTAGAGAGATTTAATCCATGCATAAAATGGGTCCAAACAGTCTGTTGTATTGTTGTCCTTTCCTCAAAAACTCTGACCATTACAATATCCAAAAACTAACTATTTAAAAGATTTGCAGAGGCTCTCGTCCTTACTGGACTCAGACCTCAATTTAGGGAATTGTTTGTAAGCCAAATTATTAACTTCACTGAGATACTGGAATTAATCAGCAAGAGTGGTTCTTATCACACACAAAAGATCAGTCTTGCATCTAATCTAGGAAAATGTTGGACTAAATCAAATAAAACTACTACTGTCTCTGAGACAGAACTGATGCATATGCTAGAAAAACTGAGTTGGTTGAAGATGGACCTGAGATTGAAAGAGAAGAGCTCTATGTTGAATGACGACATGTCTCCGAGCTTTTGGAGGCCACTGGAGATAATTGGTTGCATGAGAAGAGTTTGTTGAAGTGTCTCTGGCACTAACCTGTGTCAAAATGTGACTGAGACTTAGCTCTCTATCTACGCCTGAGCTTTCGGAAGCCAAGTGCACTCTGTACTGGCCCTGTTAGCTTCCATATGTACCTATGAAATAGCTTCGCTGGAATGGTTGTTGGCCAATCATAGATGAGGGGAGACGTGGAGGTGAGAATCCAATCAAGAGATAGGATGAATAGGCGCAAGGGTAGATGATGAGTAGTGAGAGATACAGGTGGTGCTTAGGGAGAGGAGGAGTAGATAGGCTGGGAAGTGAGTGGAAAATAGGTGGAGAAAGGCGAGAGGAGGCAGTATTGGAAAAACATCCCGAGAGGAACTCATAGGGGGGTGTAGGTGGTAAGCGGATTAGAGAGGGGGGGTCCAAGTTTCTTAGGACCATTGATTTGGAGAGGTGGGCCACCGTCGATGGAGATTAGCATGGGGTTTAACAGAGGACAAGTTTCAGGTGGTGAGAGGAGAAAGGGTAGTGAGTAGGATGAGGGGAGATGACGTGTGAGGTGACATAGTGATATGATGTCATTCAAGCACGTGGTTGTGGGGGATTTTGAGGGTTGTTTGGATTTAGAACACCTTTGGGCCCGTAATTCACCAGAAGCTGCCACATACCTTACCAACAAAACCATGGTTTAAATTGCAGGACCTCTCTAGAAAATTAACGTCCGGGCAGTTTGTATCCTCACAATGAACTATAGTTTTCGATCTGATTATGATCCGATATCTGGGTGACATTTACCTACTGCAAGGATTGGCAATTATCGTTGACACAGGATCAATGGTACAGATTCACTTCAAACTTTCAGGCTTTAGGTGTTTTGAATGTGAAACATGAAACATCTCCTAGAGGAAAATCTCCGAAGTGAATGATCTATCACCACATGTCATGATGTATGAACGATCCATATTCACTTCAAAATTCCGGGCTTTAGGAGTTTCAAATGTCAAGAGTGAATATCTCTTGGAGCAAAATCGTTGAAATGACGTGGTGGTATGATGTCGTATGATGCCACAACTGCTGAGGTGTCTTGGAAAGAATGGTGACACGTGTCATGTGGAACTGGGTGAATGACACGACCAAATGACCTAAGATGAATGCCACATGTCCCACCTCATGAGTGTGCCATGTGTCTCAACAACTAGTTTCTACATGCTTCAGCACTTCGGGCTTCAGGAGTTTCAAATGTTAGTGCTTCAAAACTTCTCGGAGGAAAATCGTCGAAGTGAATGATCTGTTGTCGCATGTCGTGACTAAAAAATGGTCCATATTCTCTTTGGATATCTAGGCTTCAGGAGTTTCAAATGTTAGGCATGAAGATCTCCCAGAGGAAAACTCTCGAAGTGGACGATCTACTTCCATGTGTCTCCATTGATGTATGGTCCTGATTCACTTCGACACTTAAGGTCTTTGGCTCTTTAAGAGTTTCGAATGTTTGTTCTTGTAGAACTCCCAAAGTGAAAATCACTGAAGTAGATGATTTGTTGCCGTGTGTCATGATAGATGAACGACCTAGATTCTCTTTGGGTCTTCAACAGTTTGGGCTTCGGTTCTTCTGATGACTCTGGGTGTTAAACTCCATGCAATTCTACATCCTTGAATGGACGACAATTGTTGATATGATTTTCTTGATGAATATTGACCATTGAAACTTACTTTGTTCATTTTTTGATAATCTGAGCCTGAAATCGATCGCTCTCGATCACTTCGTTTGTCTACGGGTCTTCCCTGTGCATACAAAAATGCTTGGTCGATCTGTGATGATCTCAATCCATGAAAAATATGATGACAAGTAATTCGAACCAAATACAACGTATATTTCATCCTTCAGGAAAGACAGAAAATGAAATGCACAAAGACTCAAACAGGAAAGAATCAAACAAGAACCAAGTCACTTAGTAATGGGAAAATGACTCAACCAACCAGAAAAAGGAAAAATTGATGAAGGTAGGGTTAAAAGAGAGGAGAGGAAGGGGATGTAGACCTAGGTTACAATATTGGCTCCAACTGGGGATAACTCGTCCCTGTGAGGTGCTAAGAAATGTAGATTGGTTCCTTGATATTAGATAACTACTCTTACCTTTCATCACTTACCCTCTTTTCTGTTTGTTATCCCTTCATATCTATTACTTTCCCTCATCCATGCATTTTATTGAATTAAAAACTGAGACTACACCCCAGTGCTTGTGTTGGGCCATGGAGTCTCTACTGAAACTTGGAAATGCAACTAAACCCTAGTGCCTTTATTGGGATATGGAGTCTTTTATTCCAACAAGATACCGAAAACCAACATATTGAAAAAAAATCTGCAAACTAAAAATTAAATGCTTGAACTATGAGCTTATTCTCCTACTAACTACTCTATTCAGCTGAAAACCAACACAATCATGTGTAATTTCACTTCCAATGAAACCAAGAAAACATTTGACTAAGAATCGTAACTATGTGTAGGTCACTATTTAGAATAATCCAAAGAGGATATATCAAATGCGACAAAAAGCTGGAAGACATCTGGTACTTACAGTTGCGAATGATGATCATGGTAAAACTTTCAACCTTTGGGATTTTGGAAAAATAAGAATCCATCCATCTCGCTATTGGATATTGAAACTCATGAAAATCCTCCAACTGGTTGAGAGGACAAATTTGTTGTTGTGTGAGATCTGCATTATAAACAAGACTGAGCTGTTCCTTTCCTTGTTGAAACAAATCATGAAAGTCATGTGATTCATAACCATAAAGGGCAGAAAAACACCCTTGATACTGCTCATCTTGTTGTTTGAAATGAATGGGTATGTCTCCTACATTGCTGACTTGTCCTTTTTCTAGCTCCAGAATGTCATCTTCAGACTTATAGATTTCTTGTTGCTCAACAATTTCAGAAGGAAAGGGAAAAACATGCTTGTGACCTTCAACATCACTTTCCTCATAGTTAATCAAATATTTATGAGAACATAGAACAACAGATGTATCATAACAACGACTATCTGAGTCACCTAGAATAATGCAAGATGTATCCAATGCCTTGTTATCACCAATTTCATCATTAATCTAATTCCCAAAATAATCATTTTGAATAAAAATATCAGAAGAAGACTCATATGTAACCGGATATTCCTCCACTTCCTCAATGGAAAAGTCCCCTTTACTTTCACTACTAGAAGAACTAATAAGTGACTGTCGAATATGAGATTCAAATTCTTCACAACAGTTCTCAAAAAGTAAATCAGTTGGAAAAAAACCTTTTACAATGCTTACTGAATGCAGCATGGAATTGTTCTAGGAAAGAGATGCTAGCAGGGGGCAAGGATTGATACCACTCATGAGCATATCCCTCTAATGAGTACATGAACATCTTCATAAGTGCATCCTCATGATGTATTCCCCACTAATGCACGAGTTCATGAAACTCAAGAAAATTCTCAGCAGGGTTGTCATCTCTATGTTCTCTAAATATGGGAAAAAAATCACCCCACTCATCTAGAGTAGGAACAACATTTGGAAAACTAGGAACAATAGAGAAATTTAAAGGAGAAAACCTCCAAGCCAAGATGGATTCCATATGAAACTATGACTTCTTAAAACTGTGGAGTCACCACTGGATTCTTTAACCATGGAGTTTCCAAGTGAATGATATGTAGTATGAATGTGTCTGGTCTTTGTTCACCATCAAAGATCAGATATGATCGTTTTCATTCTCCCAGGGGAATATATTTCATTACTCCATTCCCCGAAAATGGCACCAAAATACGTTGGTCCTAATGTCTGCACTTGACTGCCAAAGAAAAAATCTAGGCCACCTATCATTTTAGAATGATTGTTTCTTTAAATTTTTGTTGGTTGGTCAGAGGGTTATTCTATCAAAGCAAAGGAAAGGTTGGGTTGGTAGAACGATATGTATGAGGGCTCTCCTTGGTTGATGGAACACTAGTGACAAACCAGTGAAATAATAGAAAACAGAGGAAAACAACAAGCTACTCAATGAATAATATGTTGTAAGAAGTTCGATACTTAAAATATCATTTCAAGACATAAAAAATGTGTCAAAACACAATAGTTCCCATAGGTTACAAAAAAAAAAATCTTCACCAAATCATTAGTTGTTTGACAGGTTTCATATCAGTAAAAATAAGTCACACAATAGCTGAAAGGAAATGAAATGTATGTTGCACAAATCAAAAACTGTATTCAAGATAAGAATGAAAACACATGAAGAATTGAACAAAAATCTGTCATCAAGAGTACGTTCACCAGGTAGAGATCTTTAATCCATGCATAAAATGGGTCCAACCAGTCTGTTGTATGTTGTTCTTTCCTAAAAAAATATGACCATTACAATATCCAAAAACTAACTATTTAAAAGAGTTGCAGAGGATCTCGTCCTTAGGGGACTCAGACCTCACTTTAGGGAATTGTTTGTAATCCAAATGATTAACTTCAATGAGATACTAGAATTAATCAGCAAGAGTGGCTCTTATCACACACAGAAGACCACTCTTGCATCTAATCTAGGAAAATTCTAGACTAAATCAAATAAAACTACTACTGTCTCTGAGACAGAACTGATGCATGTGCTAGAGGAATTGAGTTGGTCGAAGATGGGCCTCGGATTGACAGAGCAGAGCTCTGTTTTGAATGATGGCATGTTTGCGAGTTGTTGGAGGCCACTAGAGATAACCAGCTGCATGAGCAGAGTTTGTTGAAGTGTCGCTGGCACTAACCTGTGTCGACTTGTGATTGAGACTTAGATCTTTGTCTACGCCTGAGCTTTCAGAAGCCAAGTGAACTCTGTACTGACCCCATTAGCTGCCATCTGTACCTGTGAAATAGCTTCATTGGAATGGTTGTTGGCCTATCGGGCATGAGGGGAGACATGGTGGTGAGCATACAATTAGGAGATGGGATGAATGGACGCAGGGGTAGATGACAAGTAGTGAGGGATACAGGTGGCACGTAGGGAGAGGAGGAGTAGATAGGTTGGGAAGTGAGTGGAAAATAGGTGGAAAAATGTGAGAGGGGGTAGTATTGGAAAAACATCCCGAGAGGAACTTGGAGGGGGTTGTAGGCGGTAAGCGGATTAGAGAGGGGGGGGTCCAAGTTCTTGAGGACCATTGACCTAGAGAGGTGGGCCATCACCGATGGAGATCAACATGGGGTTTAATGGAGGAAAAGTGTTGGGTGGTGAGAGGAGCGAGGGTAGTGAGTAGGATGAGGGGATATGACGTGTGAGGTGACGCGATGATATAACGTCATTCAAGCATGTGATTGCAGGGGCTGTTGAGGGTGGTTTGGATTTATACCGCCTTTGGGCCCACAATTCACCAGAAGCTGCCACATACCCTACCAACAAAACCATGGTTTAAATTGCGGGATCACTCTAGAAAATTAACGTCCAGGTAGTTTGCGTCCCCGCAATGAACTATAGTCATTGATCTGATTACAATCCGATATATGGGTGACATTTACCTACTGCAAGGATCGATGATTCTTGTTGACCTGGGATCAATGGTCTAGATTCACTTTGAACTTTCAGGTGTCGGGTGTTTTGAATGTGAAAAATGAAACATATCCTAGAGTAAAATATCTGAAGTGAATGATCTGTCGCCATGTGTCATGATGGATGAACGATCTAGATTCACTTCAAAATTATGGGCTTCAGGAGTTTCAAATGTCAAGCGTGAAGATATCCCGAAGGAAAATCACTAAAGTGACGTGGCAGTCTGATGTCATATGATGCCATAGTTGCTAAGGTGTCTTGGAAAGAATGGTGACACTATCGTGTGGAAATGGGCAAATGACAACACCAAATGACCTGAGATGAATGTCACATGTCCTACCTCATGAGTGTGCCACGTGTCTTAACTTCTGGTTTCCACGTGCTTCGACACTTTGGGCTTCAGGAGTTTCAAATGTTAGTGCTTCTAAACTTCCTGGAGGAAAATCACTGAAGTGAATGATCTACTGCCGCTTGTCGTGAACGATGAATGACCCAGATTGTCTTCGGAGATCTGGGATTCAAGAGTTTCAAATGTTAGTCGTGAAGATATCCCGAAGGAAAACTCTCGAAGTGGATGATCTGCTTCCACGTGTCTTCGTTGATGTATGGTCCTGCTTCACTTTGGGACTTCAGGTCTTTGGCTCTTTGGGAGTTTCAAATGTTTGTGCTTGGAGAACTCCTGAAGTGAAAATCAGCGAAGTAGATGATCTGTCACCGCGTGTCATGGTAGATGAACGACCCAGATTCTCTTTAGGTCTTCTGATGACTCTAGGTTTTAAAATCCATGCAATTCTGCATCCCCAAATGGACAACAGTCGTTGATATGATTTTCTTGATGAATCTTGACCATTGAAACTTACTTTGTTCATTTTTTGACAATCTTATCCTGAAATTGATTGCTCTAGATCATTGCGTTTGTCTACGGGTCTTCCCTATGCATACCAAAATGATTGGTCGACCTATGATGAGCTCAATCCACGGAAAATGCGATGACAAGTAATTTGAACCAAATACGACATATATTTCATCCTTCAAGAAATAAAGAAAATGAAATGCGCAAAGACTCAAACAAGAAAAAAGCAAACAAGAACCAAGTCACTTGGTAATGGGAAAACGACTTAACCAACCAGAAAAAGGAAAAATTGATGAAGGCAGTGTTAAAAGAGAGGAGAGGTAGGGGATGTAGACCTAGGTTACAACAACAACAATGGCCCTAAAACCTCCATTTTGATTAAACCAATTTTGAAATATCAAATTATGTGTATGTAGCAGAAATGGGTATTTTTAATTAAAAAATGCTACCAACAAACTTGTTTTAATAAAATAGACAACATTCACCTTTCTCCCGAAGGTACAATATGATCGTGATAATTGATTATTTTTCTAGCTTACGAGTTAGCATGTTGAACACATCAGACAGAAAAAGAAGCCTCATATTTTGCAGTATCATCTTTTATTTTAAAACCCTATGTTCAGTTCTTTAGTAGCAATTATTAATATTTTAAATTAAAAACTCTACCAAAATATCTGTATATGCAGAAAAAATAGAGTATGTGGATTTCCAGGTTGGTATCTTTCCAATTAATTTCGAGGGTCTTCTAAGTCAGGATAAATCTTCTTCAATGTATATCAGCCCCAGTAACCTCAATTGGATCAAGTTTTGAGCTATCAAAACCAATTCGGTCAACACCTTCATAAATTTTGGATCTCCAAAAAATATGGTATATTTGTGGCACTGGTTTCTTTCCAGATATTAAATAGATATATTCTCCAATATATTTGATGTAACTATTGTTCATCCACTTATTTTGGATATGAAAACTACTTTACAAAGTCTATATATCTAATGAAGAAAATGCAATGAAGGGTTGGAGAGTGTGAGAGTGAGTTTGAGAGCTTAATATAATTTCTGGAAGGGTCAAGCTTGAACTTTGCAGGATATGATGGGACTTTGATCAAATTTTGATTTGGATCCAATATCTATGTACATATTTATTCCTTTATTAATTATATTGCATTGTTGTTTCCAGTTTACAATCTTCAGTTCCTTTTGTGTTGAATGCATCTTTGCAAGAGTTTGAAGTTGTATATTGTGTTCATGATTAAATTTAATTTCATAAATATGAAAGCATTTCAGTATTTAGGAATGATTCCTCTTTTTAGATATTCAACTAAAACTGCATGCGATGGTTTATTTATTTAACAATATTTCTTATTTATTCCTTTCAATTGTCATTTATATCTTTTATTCATGCTCTATTTGTTCATCTCCCTAATCTTTGACACACCCTATAAACCTGAAAACTTTCCCATTGAAGTTTATCTAAAGAATATTTGAGTTGCATTACTTTTCCCCGTCTCCATCCAAACACACATATACCCAATTATTGAATACCTTGACAATGATTTCCTCAACAATAAAGGAGGTTGTATCAAGGAATAACATTTGTTGGCACCATTGTCGGGGACAAAGAAATGAAGATACCTTCCCCGAGAAGAAAGACAATGAAGAGAGATAGATATTGATGGTGACATGAGTTAGAAACTTAAGAGTGATTGTGTATTTTTCACCTGGCGACTCTACTAGAGGAGTTTTGGCTCCTAAGAAGGAGATGAAAAGAGTCAATACTCAACCTTAAAAAGAACATGCAATGTCTTAATCTTTGAAAAGAAAAGTAACCAAATCAAACCCAGACCCAAATCCTATTCCAGTAGTGTCAGATCCTGAAAAACTGCTAAGGAAACCTAAGTTTTCTCCTAACCAAGCTTCATCATCAAAAAGTGATCCTTCACCCAGAAAGTAAAACACCTTCCTAAATATTAGTCTACCCCTTGTTTTAGAAGAAACATCATCTATTGTTTATTTTGAAGTTGTTGAAGAAGAAGATATCTACAAGACTAAATCATCAGAGAATCATTTTTTTCAAGAGTGGAACCCTTTTTCTCATATTTTTGAGGATTTTGAAGAGATGATATTTTCTAGCAAATTTTATCATCATTTTCCGAGTTCTTATAAATGCGAAATTGATCAAATTTTTCTATTTCTCAGCTAGTTACTTCACAACAGGTCAAAACTGAGTTACACATTCTCCATAATCCTTTATTTATTCCAGAATTTGTGAAATCTGAAGAAAGTTCTCCCAAAACTGTTGCCTCTTCTACATCTAAAGCATTATCCCCTATTCAAGTAAAATATTCAATTTCACCTTATATACCTCAGTCTTTAACTTCTCCTCAAGGGGAAACATCAGTTCTTTAGAAGATTGTTATGAATGGGATGGATGCCATAGTGGCTGCAAGATATGCTCCTTTAGTGCTTCCTCAACCCTTGAATGTTTTTCCAGCTAGAGATTATCTTAAATATATGCCTAGATTTACAGGTGAGGGAGAAAATACAACATAAGATCATCTAACATATTTCTACAGTTATGCAGACAATCAGAACATAGAACATGAGGATGTTTGGATGAGGGTTTTCATCCAAACTTTGGATGGTGAATCTTAGAGTTGGTTTAGAGGATTGTCTGCAGGGTCAATAAATGGAATAGAAGCCCTAGATGAAGAATTTTTAAGACAATGGGGAGATAAAAAGGATTATCTCTATTACATTACAGAATTTGGGTCTTGTTGATGGGTCATAAATCCATTTAACTCAATAGAAGGAACCAAACCCACCACCGAGGCCCAATTAGACTTTGCAATTTTTAATAGTGGAATGGTTTTCCAGATCTTGTGATCCAACTGGTTTAATCGATGGGATTTATGTTTTCTTGTGAAGGTTTATCCTTCAGTTAAGACGTTCTCTTTTTCTGTATTTTCTCTTAGGTGGGACTAATGTAAGGTGAAAATTCATTATGAACCAACTAGGTAACAAAATGGGAACAAGTTTAACTACTGGAGAAGAGGTTGAGCTTGGGACAACCCTTTACTCTAGCATACAAGCGGTGATCGTCTACCACAGGCCCAGTATTAATACATTAACCATGTGAGTATTCCAATTACTGACTGAGATAAAAACTATCATAAGAAAAAATGCATATGATAAATGAAAGCAAGTAAAATAATTCACTCAACTCTAATCATTATTCACATAATAACACAAATATTTATTTTCATCATTAAAGAAAGAACTATAAAACATTGCATTAGAGAACTTATAAATAGATTTAATTTATCTCTTACCTATTACTACATCTATTCTTGAGACAAAATAGGAAATAATTCTTCTCCACACCCAATCATACGCGCATTTGATGAAAACATAAACTTTTCTCTGGTCCAAAAGGAATTTTCAATTAAAGGCATCTCCGAAATAGTTCTTAACAAAACAAAAAATGAGCGTCTCTTGCAACAACCATCGACCTTTAACTAATCAGTCAATGCTCCTATTTCTAACATACTATCAACTAAAAATAACTAGTAAAGTGAAACTAAGTAAGCAAAATCACCAAATGGCGCTTTCTTCTATCAATTTTCTAATAGTCATCTCAAGATATCACTAAAGTGGGTGACTCTTCTCGTACTCTGACCACTTGATAAATATATCCTCGCATGTGTTGGCATACGGGAATCTATGTTGTTCCATCGGGGCCGAGTAATCCTCTCTTATCTCCACCACTTGCGCCCAATACTTGATTAAACTGGTACTTAACTATTGCAACACAACCCAAGCTTTGATCAGGTGCTCCATAAACTGTCGCACCTATCCTGACTTGGTGTCTATCACCTTTTCTATTTCTTCATCCCATGATGAGTCTTGTGCGGTGTGCGACTTGACTATGTTGTGCAAGTCGAAAAAGTCATCAGGTGTGCCAAACTCAGGGAGTCTGATGTATTTCATTACCCAATTGATCTTGATCCAATTTTTATCACACTTGGCCCATTTTTCTTGAATTTATCGGTAGGGTTCTAGGGACATTTTAACCCACTACTCAGTTGATTTCATTATGTGGTCAATTCTTCTTTCTATTAGCACCCGAATTCCGTGCTCTTTGACATCTCGACCCTTTTGCACTGCGCTGATATGTTTGATTCTGTCAGTGGCTTGTTGCACTTTCTCATACCACCTCTCCATATCTTTTCACATTGCAAGTGCCATGAGGGTGTCTTCCTAGAGCTCTACTATCCTTGCTGTGAATAGGTGTTGCTCCTCTGTAAACTTGTTGTAGGCCTCCTGGAATTCGCTCCTTAGGAACACCGTATCTTGTGTAGTGTCCTAGTAGTATTTCTCCAAGTGGCGAAAATGTTCCAATTCTTCCAGGGCAGTGGCCAACTCCTCCTCATCTCTTTTAGCTCTATCCATGGTGGAATCTATGATCACCATCCCTTTATCGATGACTTCAAACGTCTTAGCATGTTCCGTGTTGATCAGATGTTCCTCTATAGTGATGAGGATGGAGCGATCTAAAGTGATCCTCCTATTCTTTATGGTTCTCTAGACCATACCCTTCCTTTTCTGATCATAATATATAACATTTATGTCAGCTACTTCATCCACAGGTTCATGAATCTACTGATCCCCCCAGTTGAGTGTATTTCCTAGACTTCTAATGGTATATACTTGTTCAATATTGGGTTCTTGAACTTCCTCGTTGTGCTTCAAAGGCCCAACTTCTGTCTGTCGCTCATCGATTTTTGAGTACCGATTGAAATAGAGGCATCAGGGATAGGCTCGGTACTTGATTGTTCTTTAGCTGTTGAGGCATAGATTTCCTACTGTGGGGATTCTTCCTTTGGCTCGTCCGACCCTGGCTCGTCCTTTGGATCATCTACTTGGGTCTTCGGTGCATCAGGCAACTTAGTGTCTAAGACACTCTCAACTTCTTGTTCTTTTTGTGGAACCTCCTGAATTTGGGCATCGAGAATAGGGGAAGACGTCTTCTCTGGTCCCTTTTCTTCTTCGATATGCACAAGGGTCACATGAGATACTTCTAGGCTCTCATCATTGTCATATATCTTTATCATCTCACTTAAGGAGTTTGACGCATCGATCCTCTGCGATGCTTTGACAGTCCCTAGCTGAAACGAGATGCTTGTCGGTGATATAGCCAGTGGCATTGTGAATTCAGGGTCATCTAACCCAGTAATTTCATCAAGGTCTATGAATTCAAGGCCACTCGGTCCCATTTGGATTTCATCTGAGTTGTTGGAAGGGAGACTTGCCATGTTCATGATGTCTGGTTCATATTGCAACTGATCAATTATCCACTGCACATGTTTTAACATGAATAACCACCTCTCCCATGTGTCCTGAGCCTCGGGAGGACTTATATCTTGCACTGGGGTTACCTAGGGAATTTCTGCAGCTTCGACTGCTACCTGGGGAACTATCTCTTCGGCCACTAGCATTTCTTCTCTGGTTCTGAGGGCCTCTTGAACTGATGTTTCTAGGATCATCGTCTGTTCATCTAGGCTCATGGATATGAAATTGGTCATCTTAGGGTTGACCATCCTTGCCACAACTTCATCCCAATCCTGAGCGTTTTCTGTGAAGACCTCATCTTCAAACCTGTCGTGGGCGTATGGCCAGAAGAATGATACTTGTGATGCGTGCTTCAAGACTATACCCCTTGGGTCATGTTTGCAGAAAAAGATGGTCTAGAATCATAACTCTAATTGGCTCAATCCTTCCTACTTGGCTTGAGCCATGTATTTTACTAGGCAGAAACCTATATGGAATCCATAAGGTATAAATTCCCTCTTCTTATATTTCACCAGGGTAGCATTGTAACCTTGTAGGATGATATGGTAGCATATTTCCCCCACAACAAGTCGGTCAGGGACATGCATAGGTAAAATGTTTGGTGCTTCAGTGGCTCCAAAAACCCTGATGTAGGTATCTCACTCATCCAGATACCAGTGACCAATCTTTGCTATCATCTTTTTGGCCACAGCCGATAGTCTCAGACACTCTTTCTTGAAAAGAATAAAATGAATGCGTGGAATGAATTCACCACAGATGAGGGAGTAGGATTTTTTGTACCTTTTCTCCCACAGGATGTCGAAATACACATGGACCGTGAGCTCTGTGATGTGTCATCTTAAGTTCATTCCAACAAATACGTTTCTGGTGCACATGATGTCCAGCAAGTATGATGACATGTGGAAGGTTGGAGTCTCCCCTTATTTTGGTGTCTGAGCCTGTTGTATGCAGATGCTCAACTTCTTTGAAATAATGGCTCCCCAATTTGAGCCATGCCCGAAGATAGCCACTGTGTATACTAGAGGCATCCATGCCTATGAAAGCCTGGAGCAGTCTTTCTCACCATACAACCGACATATGAGTGCCATTAGGAAGATGTAAGGTTATATTAGGCTGGCCATTTGGTACCAGCTGGAGGTCCATTGGTGAATTTCTTATATTCTCGCCATCACTTGGATGGTGTCGTGGCGCTCGTAAAATTTCACCATGAAATCGATATTCAGTTTCTCCTCCAGGTATCTAAGCTTGTAGTACTTCTATACCTCCACCAGAAGGAAAAATACAACACACCCACCATTGTCATTGTTGATTAGGCACTTCTGCATGTCCATGTGG
Organism: Picea glauca; assembly: GCA_000966675.3. Lineage (NCBI taxonomy): Eukaryota > Viridiplantae > Streptophyta > Pinopsida > Pinales > Pinaceae > Picea > Picea glauca. Next base: position 460,898 of record JZKD02S0155787.1, on the reverse strand, counting down.
TCGATGAGCCATTGAAAAAACTCTATACAGGGAAACACTAGGTTCTACTTGCTACCATGTGCAGGTACGACCGTCGAATATTTGGGAATACCTGGTCATCAAGTGCTCTCAGATATGGGTCATTTTGTGGGGTGTACTCAGGGAATTCCTCCTGACTGATCTTCTTGAAGAGTTCTCCCCAATGTGGGAGTGTCGTATTGGTCCCTATGCTAGCCTCTATGTCTCTGAAGGCCGGAGGTTGAATGAAATACTTCTTGGTGGATGTTTTAATAACCGGTTCTGGTCTTGGGGAAAATTCTAGCTATTTTTCCACCCTTGGAGAAGAGATTTCTCTGACTTCTAGTTCCTTTAGCTTCAATGTTCTCAGAGATCGCCTGGTGGTTGGTCTTTGTGGAGGATTTTTTCTTGCAATAAAAACAAATCGTTTAGGGCCTGTATACAGAGCAATACTGGAGGAAAATGTATACATGAAGTGAAAACACAGAACAACCAGACTGGTACATACTTGTAATTCTTTCTAAACCTGGTTGTTTGATACTCACGGGATCTCAAAAGCTTGTGAATTTTTCGTTGCACTCCTCTATATGCTCTGAAATTCCTTTACATGCATAATGGTTTCATTTATAGTGGCTTAAGAGAATTTAAACGGGGAATAACTCACCATGTCGCATCGACCAATTAATTTGGGTGATGAGTGAAATTCAAACAAATCTACTGCCAAATCCCTGCAAATTTAATTCATCATGGGTTGATGACGGAGGCGCAGAAGGTGGTGTGTTGAATCAGTGATTTCAAATGACCCTTTTTGATTTGCACACGTGGTAGAAACTAATGCGAGATTTGGAATTAATTATTCCTTTAAATTCTCTAAATCTAAATGTATCTAGTGCTAAAACATCCCATCATGTCACTTTCCTAGTGGGCAGATCGAGGATCAAAAATGTGTTATGGGTGTTTTCATTGATATCCTCCTGTGAAAAATATCTGACGTTGATTGATTTCATTTTTCAGTGCTGATGTGGAAAAACTAGCTTGGGACATGTGGCAATGAAGACCGGTGACTTAAATCGCAAGTATTAGTCAGAGTTAAGATTTTCTTCCAGTCATGCGTTCTTAAACTAGACCTGGGATCGTCGATGTCGAAAAGGTATCGGGGATTGGTGATCGAGGATAAACTTATCACGTATTTTCTTTGGGTTCGCATCTTTGAAAAGTTGTCGATGCTGAAACGCTTCGAGAATCAGTGATCCGGGAAAACGCCTTAGCATGTTTGCAATGTTCGTCGTGATTCGGTTTTCTCCGATTCCGATAAGCGCATCGGGTATCATCTATCAGTGATATCGTTTCCATTTTTCTTAACGTTCACTTTCTTTTCCTTTTGTCGATGCCGAAGGGGATGGGCTGTCGGAAATCTCCATATGTGATACTTATCATGAAACAAAAAATTCCTTTCATCGATACCGGTGAAGATCGATGCTCAACGACTGAGGTTTTTCGAGTGATTCCTTTTTACCTTTAAATTTATTCCGATGTCAAATCTTTGAGCGTGTCGGGTGAAGTGTTTTGGTTGTTGATTCCTTATTTAAGTGTTAAGTATTTTTAGTTCAATGGTTTTTATAGAGTTACACAAACCTGAATAGCTGACGAAAGTCAAGGGAATAAGAAAATGAAACATTTCTCAAAAGAAGAGTCAAATTCAGACAGCACAAAGGCCAAGTGGTACCCAAAAAGTGAAAATTGATATAGGATTTTTAGGGTGTGTTCAGTGCTCAAAAAATGGCAACTTATTGGGTGAAATTAGAAACTCTGTTCCTTCCTCGGGCTCGACTGATGAAAGAGTTGGTTAGGAACGTAACTGGGTTTCATCTGAGCTTCCCTTACCCTTGCATTTGGAATTTTCCCGGTTGATGCATCTGGGCCTGCCTGTGGGGGTTTTAACCTTTATTTCACCTTTTCCTGTGACCTTGACCAACTCCATCTTTTGACAAGAGTCTAGTAAATTTTTCACTGGTGCTAGGTATTTTGGTTTCCATCATTCATTTGCTACGGCATTGCTCTGCTTCCAGCGAGCGTCCATAGCCTTGGTGGAGTCACTCCGACGTCACATACCTTGCTTCACTTCTAATGAGCGTCCATAGCTCTGACGAAGATATCTGCATACCCTCTCCTACTGTGTGCTCATTTGATATAGTTGAATTTTATTTTCGCAGAATTCCCTTAGTGAGCGGGAGTGGAGGACGTTTGTTACTTGCAAAAATATGAGGTGATTAAGGTGAAACTCACTAGCTCTGTCTCTGAGGTACATGTAGTCCTTTCTAGCTTTCCTTCTTTCCCTTATGGTCTTACCAGGCCACTAAGAAGACACTTCTGCATTTCTCCAAAGTTGTTCCTTTGTGCAGGTTAGATAGAGAATCCCTTGAAACAACCACAAGTCCCTCAAAGTTTCTTGTGTTTGTATGTGAGCGTCGATTTAGGAAGAGAGTTCGCTATGTCGCATGATTTGAGGTCAACCATTGTTTTGCTAAACACAATATTTCCAAAATATTAGAAGCAAAATCATAAAAGATAAAACAAAAAGAATGTGTAAAAAATGCAAAAAGGTATTGGAAACAACACAACATAGTTTTTTTTTTTTTAATGAAAGTATTGTTTTAGGGCTTGGCCATTCATTGGGAGAGCATCATGTTCCCCCCTCAAATTTTTTAGTCGATATGTTCCCGACCCTATCTTCTTGGCCACTTGGAAAAGGCCGAGCCATAGATTCTGAAACTTAAAATGTTTTCCTTTAGGCTCATTTGCTCTGTCCCACTTTAGGACTAGATCTCCTACCTTGAAATTATCCTCTTTAGCATTATGCTTATCAAACCACCTTTTATTTATCTGTTGATGGGCTATGAACTTTGATTTGGATTTATCCCTTTCTTCTTCTAGCATGAGCAGGGTGTCAATTATTTGCTGTAAGATTGATGGGGGCTGCCCTCTGGATTCCTGAGAAAGTTGAAGATATGGAAGGTATAGTCTATTTAGGAGAATGACTTCCTATCCGTACACTAGAAAGTATGGAGAATTCCCTATAGCTTCCTTGGGTGTAACTCTATATTCCCATAAGGCGTTATGGAGTGCTTTGTGCCAATTTCTCTGATTTTCTGCAACCGTTCTATTTAGTATTCTTACTAAGTTCTTATTAGTTGATTATGCCACTCCATTTCCCAGAGGATAATAATTTGCGGAGTATTTGATTATGATTCTTTTGTCTAGAGAAAAATCTGTTAATAGGGTGGAAGAAAAGTAAGTTTCATTATCAAAAACAACGACAGAAGGGACAACAAACCTTGTGATTAGATGTTTTTCTATGAATTGGATTACCACCTTCTCGTTTACATGAGTCATAGGGATGGACTCTACCCATTTCATGAAATAATTGGCGGCAGTAAGTATGTACTTGTTTTTTTTTCAAGAGCTTGGTGTAATCTCTCCTATGATATCTAATCCCCATTGCTCAAAAGGCCTAGAAAAAACCACTGGTTGGAGTGGGAAAACTTCTCTTTTCTCCCTCCCAATGCTTATTTAACAAGTTTTATAGTTTCGGGCGTATGTGTGAGAGTCTTTGAACAAGGTGGACCAATAATAACTAGATCTCACTATCTTATGATCAGTGGTTTCTCCTACAAAATTTCCACCAATATGACCATCATGGAGATCCTTCAGAACTTTGTCTGCATCTTCATGTTCGAGAAATATTAAAAGTACCCTATCATAATTAACCCTGAATAGTACTGGATTTATGAGGCGATATTGTGCAGATTTTAACATGAGAGCTCTCCTTTCCTTGGGGTTTAGGTTTTCTGGGCAAGTCCCATGGTGCTGGAGATAAGTCAATTTCTCATACCAAGAATCTTTCCCTAGGGAGATGTATGCAGCTTCACCATACCATAATTCCATTTCATTCTCCCATCTGGGGTCTTCATTTACTTGGTCTTGAGCTTCGGCTGCCAGTTGGCATAATCCTTGTCCTTTAACCAATTTAGCAGGTTTTATATCTAGATAAAATTATTGGACTACTGCCATCCATTTCCCTCTTTTTCCCCCCATCTCATGTTGAGTAAATAGGGATCGGACTATGGGGTGAGGTACGATTACTTTGGTATGGTTCTTGAGTATATAAGATCTGAAATGTTTTATTGCCTTATAAAACACATAAGCCTATTTTTTTATAGCAGGTTAATTAAGTTCGACACCTTGGAGGTTATTTCTCATGAACGATACATGAGCTTCATTTTTGTCATCATCCGTTTGAGTTAAAACTATGACTAACGATTGGTCGGAGGAGAAAGTATACAGGAAGAAATATTTGTTGAAATCGGGAATTCGCAGCACTAGGGCTTGAGAGATGGAATTTTTAATATTTATGAAAGCCTTCTTCCGTTCATCATCCCACTTAAAATCAACATCCTTACAAATCATTTTTGTAGGGGTGTGATAGTTTATGCAAAATTAGGAGTGAACATCCTTACAAAATTTATTTTCCTGAAGAATGACTACATGGCCTTCTTGTTGTGAGGTAATGGAAGCTGGGTTATAGCCTTAATTATTTCTGGGTCTATGCGGATACCTTCTTGAGATATAATGTGACCCAACAACTTACCTTCCTTGAAACTGAAAATAGTTTTCTTAGGGTTTAAGGATATGCCATATTTCCTACACCTTTCAAACATCTGGGTTAGGTGTTGGATGTAATCTTCTCTATTCTTTGAATATATAGTTACATCATCCAAGTATACTACTACACACTTTTTTATTAGTCCCTGAAATGCTACATCCATGGCCCTCTGGAAAGTCGCTCCTACATTGATTAACCCAAAAGGAATTTGTTTGTAAGCGAAATTTCCCCACTTGGTTCAGAAGGTAGTTTTCAAGCGGTCTTCTTTTGAAACTAGAACTTGGTTGTACCCTGAGAAACCATCTAGTAAGGAGAAAATTTCAGATCCAAACATGGTCTTCAAGAGTTGTTCCATTGGTGGTACTGGGTATTTGTCCTTTTCTGAGGCTCTATTGAGGTTCCTAAAATCTACGCATAAGTGAATCTCCCTAGAAATTTTCCTTACAAGAACCAGGTTTGCTACCCATGCAGAGTGTTTAACCTGGAAGATAATTTTGGCATCTAACATTTTCTTTAACTCCGGACACATGAGAGGCTCTAGGGATGGGTGGTACTTCCAGAGCTTATGTTGGAAGGGTTTCACTTCAGGTTTTAATGGGATAGTGTGTTGAATGGTACGGGTATCATAAGTTTTCAGATCTCAGTAGGACCACACAAAGACATCTTGATATTGTCTGAAGAGTTTGAGATAGGCCTTCCTTTCCTTCTTAGATATGGTCTTGCCAAGATTTATGTTTTTTGGGTTTTCCGAGGTTCCGAGATTTATAGTTTCATGCATGGGTGAGGAACTACGGGTCTTCACATTTTTTTACCCCTTAAATCGTTCCTTTAGATCAAAAAGGTTTTCTAAGTTGGCTATCCCTTTCGGTATCGTGTGAGACTTTCATTTGTCAGTTGGTCGATCTGTATGAAGGTCGGTTCTATTGACTGTTCTTGGAATAATTTGATGTCAATAGCTAATTCCTTAAACTTATCTTGGTTAATAAAAAATTTTATGATCTGTTCATCTCCTTCAAATACCTTCCAATTAGAAATATTGTTGGGCACCGCTGGTTTGTAGAGAAATTCCACATTAAACCGAGAGGCTTCATAATCCTTTAGAGGTGATATCCTTGAGGTGACGATGGCTAGAGAATATGCAAGAATGTTCTTTTCTCTGGGGATTTCTGTGAGGTTGAAAGCTTTGAAATGTTCTATTAGCCTGTTCACTTCCTGTTGGTAATTCTTTAGGTGTGGAGAGTTGAAATGTATAGTATTCCTTATTCGTCTGACAATGATTTCAGAGTCTTCGAAAACCTTCAATTCTTGGATGTTCAGGTCTATGGATTTCTTTAACACTAGTACTAGAGCTTCATATTTGGTAGTGTTATTTGTGCATTCAAATTCTAGTCTATAGGACATGAAATGTATTTTACCTTTTGGATCAATGAGGATGCACCCTGCTCCACCCCCTTCTTGTGATTTAGAGCCATCAAAGTATGAGTTCCAAACTTGTGGGAAAAATATATTAGCTTCCCCTTTCTTCTTAGTCTACTCTTTTCCTCCCATGAGTTCTGTGATCTCTAATGCAGGTTCTTGGCAAAAGAGGGCTTATTCCGCCGTGGTAGGAAATTCCTCTCAAAAAATCATTTCAGAGTTTTGAGTAAGAGGGAAATTAGATGAGAGAGGAGAGAAGTTCCCGAAGTAGGAATGACAAGAATAATTGCCTAACATAAGGAAATCTGTCGATGAGGGTTCGTTTAGGGTTTCTAGGTCAGTGACAATATGTTTTAGATATCTTTCCATATCAATTTTGATCATATTTTTGTGCCCCTTTAATGACAACCAAAGGTGAGCCCAGTCTATACTAAAGTATCCGTTTAACTTTTTAGACCAATCTCAGCTTAATAATAACCCGTAAGCTTATGGGATATCTACTACAATAATGTCAATCACTTGCACAAATTTAGGATGCACCGTTATTTCGATCATTACATCTTTGAATTCTCCCATGACCTTCACTTGAGTTCTGTCTATTTGTATTACATGTTTGTCACCCTTGAGAGGGACTGCGTTTAGTTTTTTGCAAATAGATAGTGGCATAACATTAGAGGATTCTCCTGAATCGACCAAACAATTATGGAGGTTTTGGTTGAAGACTTCAAATGTTAAAAGGAATTATGGAACACAAGGTTTTCCTTTCTTATCTTCAGAGCAAGCGTTCACAGTTGGTTTGTTCCCTAGATCTGTGGGGATTAGATTTCTTCCTGTGTCAGTGCTTGTCACAGAAATTTCTACTGATTTCAAATCCTGTAACAGGAAGTCCTTTTGCTGAGGGATTCTACATATGTCCATAACTGATATATTGGCCTTCAACTTCTTCAAATCTTCAACTATGTTGTAATCCATCTTAGGTGACTCTCGTGTATGGATGTTGATAGGGTTTCTTCGGGGAGTAAAAAGTTCTTTCGGGTGATCGGGAGCTGGTCTCCCTCCCGCAATTTGGGTTGTAGTAATATCATTCGAGACATGTTGACCCCTACTTTGTGTTTGCATAGTCAAGACTTCCATGGGTGGTTCCTGGACTTCACATAGGTCATCTAAAGGCATAGGTAGATTATGGTCCTATATCAAGATGGTTGTTTCTTCTGGTGGATCAACCTATTATTGATCGACAATATTCATACTAGAGCTGCTTGATTGTTTGGTTAGGGAGACTTCATCTAGAAATAATTTAGCCATTAAATTCATAACATGTACCCATTGAGGGAAGTCCCTTTCAGAGTGGTTCTCTTGATGATAAGTACAAAAAGAGTTAGACGCTACATTTCCCAGATCGATGTTTAGGTTGGCTGGGGGAGATTCAATTGCTTTGAATGGTAGATTCCTTTTAAAGAAAGGCTTATAGGGTCATTTCCCCTAGTTTCCTTCCCCTGCACTTCTCTTCATGTCTATGATTTCATTTGATATTTTTTTGACCATGCGTTGTAGGTCTTCTATGTCTCCACTTCCCTTCTCAAGGGCTTGTTCTGTTTGTTTCCTCGGGGGTCTAGTAAGAAATAGTCCTCTCCTTGGAGGAGATTGAACTTCTTTCTTAACCAATGAGACCTAGCTTTCTTTACATCTTTTCATTTGGAACTCTATCGTTTTGGCTTCTTCAAAATTCTTAGCTAGGGTTAGTTTGTCAACCCTCTTCACAAACATGGAGATAGAAGCTGGGAGAGCATTAGCGTATACTTTGATTTGCAACTCCTGAGTAGGTTTGGACTTGGGATGGAATTTGTTTAAGATATTGAAGTCTTTGACCCTTTCCTTCGAACTCATGGTGGCGATGAACAATTCATCCATCAAATCTCCTGTAGTAGTTTCTTCTAAAAATTTATCTAGAAAGTCATTTTGAAACTTTGTCCAACTAGTTATAGATCCTACAGACAAGTTAAAATACCATGTGAAATATGAATTATCAAAAGTATAGGGGAACATCCTGCAAACTACATCTTCATGTTGGACATTCATAAGTCTGATAGTTAGTATGAATGTCTTGATATGGTCTTCGCGTAATCCAGAGGTTTTAGGGTCAAATTTAGGAAGTAATTTTTTTGGGTGTCGGGGAAGGTTATGGACTCATCCTGAGATGGCCAAAGAATCTATGGAAAATCAAGGTTGATTTTTATGATGTGGGTTTCCCCTTTCTTCATCATGGTCATTGTTGTCTTCCATATCTTCAAATCCCGAGTTAAAACCTTCTTCTTCCGAAAACTCGTTGGGCTTGGAGAAGTTATCGGCCGGTGTTTCAGGAATTAAATTGAGAGGATGTTCAATTTCAGTGAGGGAGAAATCTATTAGGTCTTATACCATGTGCACGAAAACCTGGTCAGGGGATTCAACCACTGGTCTACTTATTTGTTTTCTTCGAGGAATTAATGGAGCTAAGGGCTGTGTAGTGATCTGTTGGGCATATGCTCTTGTGATTCTTCTGAATTTATTCAATTCCTCGTGAGGAAGAGCGTAAGGTATATAAGGGAATAGTTGGTCTTCCTCTTGATGGGGTGAGTTACTTATTTTGGGAGTAATCAATGTGTGTGGGCTATCTTGGGGATGACTAGCCATGCATGTGGGTTGTTTTGAATCTACAGGCTATCTGGAATATTACGCAAAATATGTATTCAACCATTCATTCTTCAAGACCTCCTTCTAGAGCCAATTATATTGATGGGTCCTAAATACCTTTAACTCAACAACATGAACCAAACCTACCACCGAGGCCCAATTATAATCTGCAAAGTTCAATAGTGGAATGGTTCTCTAGATCTTACGATCTGGCCGATTTAATCGATGAGATTTACGTTTTCTTGTGAAGATTTCTCCTTCGGTTCAGACATTCTCTTTTTTTGTATTTTTTCTTAGGCAGGACCTATTATCCACCAGTTTGCACAAGATGGATTTCCTGAAGAGCTGCTAAAGAATGAGCAATCATTGCTCATATGAAAGAGTTCATAATTCAACCAGTCTTGCAAAAGACCCCCTTTTTCTCACATTTCCACCATTGTAATAAATTTCCTAAGTATGCTATATTGTAAAAGGATATTGGCCACCTAAAACCTAGGAGTGAGCAGGTACTCTGGAGTGTTTTTTTTTACTTGTTAATTATTTTTTTTGCTTTCCTTTGTGAGCGGTTAAATAATTTCTAAGTTTTTTCACTTAGAAGACTCACTTCAGTTCCAGAGTATGTGTTGGCGATCAGGTCTTGGCATGGAAAATCTAATGTCTAGTGTCTAAATGTATATGAGTTGATACTATGACATATTGATTGAGTCATTTGGAAATTGCGGCTAGGTTTGATAGTTTTTTTTTTAAGTTTTTAGTGAATTAATTAATTTCCCACAAAAATGGAATTTATTAATTCTGAGTCAATAAATTGTAAAAATATGGCATCAAACATTGTCAGATGCCATATTTACAGTTGTTTTCCAGTCTAGAATATCATGTAAACCCCTATTTCCCATCTTTCAATACAAAAAAGTGATTATCATCACTAAAAAATCACATTTACTCAAAAATTACGGAAAAGGGGTAGTTAAATTAATCTCCTAGATTTTAGGAGAAGTGGGGAACATGTTTGAAACATGTTTTTCTCATGTCCCCAGTTGACTAGAAGCTTGGGAGAGTTTAACTAAGGTAAGGTCAAATTCAATGAGATGATGTGGATTTGGGGGAGATCCCAATGTAGGAACTCAACCCCACATTCCTAGTTGGCGCATTCCTAGAGCATGGGTGCATATCCCAATGGCCCATGCTTTCCCTAACTACCCCTCAAATCACACTCACTCCCACTCTCACCTCACATCACTCACCCTCCACTCCACATCACTCCCCTTCATCCTATACCACTCCACATACACTACACTCATCTCTTGCACATCTACCCATTCACTAGTGCACCACTCCCTTCACTCACGCATCTCCCCTAAACCCTAATGTGCATCTCCCTCTTAGCTCACACATTTCTCATTGAAGTAATCACCATCTAAAGATATAAATCTAAGGTGACCCCTCCTTCCTCACTAGTTAGAATTCGTGGGAAGAAGTACATATGGTGTATCATTTTCTATTTGAATAAAGAATAAAGACTTTGGAGCTCTATGTGGTGTCTTGTGCAAATGTGTGGAGGATCTTATCCTTGAGTGATTCTTTGAGTATGGTAAACTTATTGTTCTTGCAAATATTATTTGTTCATTGATAAGGTATTAGTAAACTTGTTTGTTTTGCTAATTCTTATTATATCACATTGCAATCTATGATTTCATTTTATTATTGCTTTAAGCTCATGTTTTCAAGGTTTTATGTGTAGGGTATTTTAACGGATTGCTTGTGAGATTGCATTAAGTTTGAAGGGTCTCTAAGTTTGGAGGAGTGGAAAGTTATAGCTTGAGCTTCCAACCCCTTCAATTTTATCCATCTGGAAGGATTCCCCTCTTCAATACATTAGTTGGACTCCATTGCCCAAGTTCTTTGGTTCAAATTATCTCTTTCCCCTTCTCTCTCAAATTTCTATAAAAAGTTATCGGTCTCTTTGGTTTTTTGTTGCATGCAAGGAATTAGCTAATATTAAAAGGATAAATATGTTCTATTTCAGTTGCATGCATCTCTAAAAGCTAGATCTGAAGTTTATAAAATAATTTCATCTCTTTGTTAAGTTCTAGCCCAAATTTGTCTCTAGTTAGACTTTAATTTCCTAGTATTTTTTAGGCTAGTGGTAGGAAAGTATTTACATGATTTCAAAGCTATAAATATGCAATCCAAGTTGCTTTCTTTGCTGATATTTTATCAGCCTAAAAGACCCTAAGGAGGTCATCTATCTAGCTCTTACTCCTTAGTTAATTTCTCTTGTTTTAGCATAATTTAACTTAGTATTTTTTCCACAAGTTTTTGGTTGACCAAAGACACTTTCAAAGTGTTTTTTGGCCATCCTTTGCATTTGATTGTTTGCTATTTTATCGCATAAATAACAGGTACCAAAGGAGGTTCTGCCGAAATTGTTGAAGTTTAGCCTCTTCAGGACCCTCCCGGTGCTCCCGAGAGCTTTGTATTTCAATTTTGTCATAAGAAAAAGAATTGTAAGCACTTGATATCTCAATATAAAGATCAAATGCCTCAAAAATGAAGATTAGCTCAGATTTGTAATAAAGTTAGTGAGCCACAAATCTTGTCCCTTAACGTTTCCCCTGCCCCTGGGGGGAAAAATGATGTCTCTTTGCTTTTCCATTTTTTCGTTGTTGTTTCTCATTGCTCTTATTTTAAGTTACCTTTTCATGCATAAAAAATCTAAAATTAACTCACATAATTAAATCAAAGTTTCAAAATCAACTGCAAGTTCTAGGTTTGCTTATTACTAGTTTCATTTTTGCAAAGTTATTGGAATAAAACTCAATTGTTCAAATCTCGTATACACGCCTGCTATCATGTTCAAGTGCTTTGATGACCTAGAAATGATTTGAACAGTGCATGCTAGTATAACTAGGACAATCTCTAAGTGGAATTATTCATCTAAGACCTCTACCTTGGGTGGAGTGTGTCAAGTCAAGGGGTAACTCGCCTCGTTGGAACCGCGACACACCTAGTCGGTAAGTCTATAAGATTGGTGAATAACGCACAAAGAGGACACATTACACTTTGCACATGAAGAGTGGGGACCTCGACTTTAATCCCCACTTTATGGTCTCAAAATTTTTCTAATAACTGCCCAAATCCCTTAATTAAAATACTCAAGATAAAATTAACATGCCATTTTCATCACATCACAGTTTATTGTTTTATCTGGAACTCTTATTTCATGTTTATCTATTGATTCAAATCTTATCTTTACTTTTATGTGATGATTGATGAATGCTCATGGTTGGTTTCACAAGCAGTATCCTTTTTGATTAACTTATGTTGTGATGATATTATCTTCTGTTTCAAAAATATAAACTCCTAGAAATAAGTGACTTTGCTTTCTTAGTTTAGAAAAGACTTAGATTTTTTTTCATAGGGACTACCCCCTTGGCTTCTCTAGGAGTTGGCCTAGATAGAGGAGTTGAGGATCAGGTGACAACACCTTAACTCAAAACTTCCCCCCAAGGACACACCAAGTGGATTGAAGGTTTCTTCCATGTCAGCCCAGGTGTGTATTAGGACGACAACATTTTTGGCATCATTGCCGGGGATAAACCTTTCTATTCCCGTAACACGACTTTTGTTTTCCTTTTTTGTTTTTGATTTTTTTGGTGCTTCTTGTTTTTTTATAATAAGCTTGATCATCTGGTGACTCCACTTCAAAATAATTTGACAAAGTATTCTGCAAGGAGGAACTCACGGTTTTCTTAGCTTTATCATTAAACCCAAAGGTGTTTTTGGAGGAAGTTAACCAAGTTGTCTTCTCGTAGGATCCTTAATAATTTTTGTGTCCCAGTCCATCTCTGTTAGACCATTCTTTTTTCTAATAACTCTAGCTTATAAATGGATGATCTTTATAGGCCTATTGATTTCTCTGCAATAAGTGGTTATCCACATTTGATTCCAGAAAAAACAATTGAAAATTTTCCTTGTTTTCAAAGTGATAATATTGTTGATGCTAAACGTCATGTTCAGAGAGTTACACATTGCTTCAATAAATGGTGTTGCAATAACTTACATGAAGATGTAGGAATGAAATTGTTTATCTTATATTTTGATGATGATGATCTTGATTGGTTTACAGAACTTAAGGATAAACATGTTAGAACTTACAATGAGTTGATTAATTCTTTTATGGAAAAATAGAAGGAGAAGGACTCTCTGAATATAAATACGGTCAATTTAGATGTTAAGAATGATGCATCACTAGATTTTGATGAGAAATTTACAGATGTCATTTAGGACATGAAATTCATCCATGCAATGCAGTTAAAGACCACAGAAACTTGCCTTGCAAAGGAAGAATATTGTATCAGGTATTCATACCCTATAGAGCTAGAGCTTCACAATGAACAAGAAAATAAATTTCACCTGGAAATCCGGGAAGAGCCTATAGATGAGCCATTAACTGGTCTTGAGGAAACAAATGATTTTGAGTTTGAGAGGATTGAGTATCGAGATAATTCATATCCCCACCGTCCTCCCAAGGAATCCATATCTTCAGAGAAATTTTTCGACAATTGTGATCTTGAAATAAATAATGAAGCAGATTCCTTCATAGTTCCAATTCCAGTTCCAGTTCCAATTCCACTCTATCATCCAACAGATGACTTAATGACAGATAATGGGAAATTGGAAGATAACTTCATTTTTTCAAATCCAGATCATTATGAGTAGTGGTTAGCCTTCCATCATGACAGTCCAATGTAGATATTCATAAAAATTCTACAAGCCTCACCAAACTTCAAAGTTTGGTTGAATAAAGAAAAACACATGTTTCTTGGGCGGTCTATTCCCAAAAAAAACTCCAAGTTTATAAAACTTGGAAAAGGATCTTCAACGAGCCATCCTAGACAGTGATTATTCAGACATATGAGGTCTTGTTTCATCCATGACATGGTTGATTCATGTAGTTTCTACTTCAACCAGTCAGACAGTGGAAAGGTTAAAGCTACCAGTGAGTAGACAAATTTTCAAATGTCTTCTTCAATAATCTTATTTGATGCCATGGGGCATCCTCTGTAACATATCTCTAACCCTTTCCTTCGCATTTTAAATTTCATTTATGTTCACTTTCTTCTTTATACTTTATGTATAATAGTTCATTTTCATTTTGTATTTACACGTATAATAATTGTGCAATTTCAATTTACATTTAGTCTTCATATACATGTGTCGCTGATGTTGTTTTTGGCGAGATGTTTGTAATGTAGGGACAAATTCAGGATTCTCTAATTCTCTCCCTTTCTATAAAAGGATCAAGCACACGTCCCATATGGAGCCTATGTTATCCACCAGTTTGCACAAGCTAGATTTCCTAAAGAGCCACCAAAGAATGAGCTGTCATTTCTCATATGAGAGAGTTCAAATTTCAGTCGGTCTTGCAAAAGACCCCCTTTTTCCCACATTTCCACCATTTTAATAAATGTCCTAAGTATGAGATATTGTAAAAGGCTATTGGCCACCTAAGACCTAGGAGTGAGTAGGTACTCTAGAGTGTTTTTTTTACTTGTTAATTATTTTTTTTGCTTGCCTTTGTAAGCGATTAAATAATTTCTAAGTTTTTTCACTCAGAAGACTAACTCCAGAACCGAAGTATGTGATGGCTGTAACATCCCCAAAAATAAATTATTTTTAGGTTTGAAATTTCTTAGGAAATTATTTTGGGTTTTAGTAAATTCGAAAATTGGAAATTTTTTGCCGTTTATGGAAATTTCAAATTTCAAATTTAGTTAATTGTAATTAATGATTATGACTGTTGGGAAACGATGTGATTTGACCCAACTAACTACTTGAATATGACACTTGTATGAAACAAAATATTTTATAATTATTGTTGAAGGACAAATGGAACAACCATGTTAAAATTAGCTGACCATGACTCCATGAGTGAGGAACATGTTGGAACTACCTCAGGGATGATTGTTACAAGTGGAAAATCAAGAATTTGGCCATTGGAAGCACCTAAAAATAAGGGAATTGGAAAGTTGCGAAAATTCCCAAGGGGGGAAAGACCTAGGCAAAAATGACTTTGCATATATGGCATATGGGAGGAGGCAGGACACTGCCTAGTATGCTGGGGAAAAAGGAATTATCTCTTTCTTTTATGAGCACTGTATTCTGAGTGTGAGGAAAGGAGAAGTAGCTTAAACTGAATAACTATTGTTGAGGAGAGGTTTTGGGTTCTCCCTCATGGATTCATGGTTAGGCTAGGGGGAGAACGAGATAAGTGATTTTGGCTGTTCTATTCTAAGGTTGGGAGGAACATGGTTGTTCATTTTTTTATTCGACAACTACTTAGATATGTCATCCTAATTTTTCTCTGGTTGAATGTTATATGGTTAATAACTGATAGATTGCATCTATTTAATTCTGGATAGAAGTATTACTGTGGATGAAAATCTCATTGAATGTTGTTGAACTTAAGGACTGACCAAAATGCCTCTAAACCAATTCTAAATGAATCATCTTTGTTGGATTAGATTTCTGGGTGAATGTTGTTTTCATTGGTTATACTAGCTGAAAGGATATAACTGGTTAAATTTTGGAAGAACAGTTCTATAGATTAGGTTTATGGTATAATAAGATAAAACTGTAGGATAAACCCTCACAATGTAATCATATGTACTGAGTAAACTACCTATGTGCGCAATGGGAATGGAACTGGATTGTATAGACATATATATCTATGCTTTTGTGCCTATATGTAACTATAAACAGAGCCATTGTTTTTATTTGAGATTTCCATTCATGTACCTATTAAACTAGAATCAAAATGAAACGCTATGTATGACAGAAATCACGATCAACATATATATATATATATATATA
>JZKD02S0155787.1:433021-445229 GCA_000966675.3 Picea glauca | reverse complement strand
ATAGATAGATATTACAGTTGGCAACCATAAAACATGAATTATAATGGCATTAAACATCTACAAACTTATTCCATAAATGTTTTAGACATTAGATACATGAGAAAAATGGAATACGTATTTTCCTATTTTTACGATTTTGCCATTAGATCAAGTCTGTACAGATTCAGTTATTCATAAACAAATTTATCTATTCTAATATAAGATAATGCAAAAATAAAAGGTTCCGTAAAGGACAAATAATCCGAGACATACAAGTTGCGTAAGCATATAACTAAGTCTGCAAATTTCACAACTACATGAATAACTAGAGAACATGGTTAGAGTTGTTTTATAAGATCGAAGTAATCCCGAGAGTAGATGTAGAGTAAAAATTCAATACACGAATATATCTTAATACCCGGATATAGAGTCCTGAGTACAAGCACATCTAATATACAGGAACAAAGACTTTGAAGTGGTAAATATTTCAACCATGTCACAGTAAGGGAATTGACCCTTATGTCCCTCTAAGAATAGGGAATGTATAAATAACCAGTTGCATAGGAGTCTAGTATAATTTCTCCCGACAATAACTGTATGCTAGGACTAATTTATCTCATTCGATAGAACTTGAGATACTATTTTTGTGGAAGATCACGGTAAAAAAGAACCTGAATACCTCTTGCACCAATCGATGTCCTGGAATCCAAAGATATCAAAGGTGTCCAAATCCTATAGAGAGACCAAGAAGGTTTTATTAGTATCAATTAACGAAATAAAATAACTGCAAAAAAGTTATTACGCAAATGAATTTTTCAAACTATACTTAGTTGATGGATTTTAGAATTATATTTCATCCTTCCTCCTTTTATCCATGGAAAGGTCACCGCAGAATTGAAAGGTTGGAGAGAGCTAAGAGTCTCCTAATGGGTACCCTCGCGGTTAAATAGGGCCCCATCATTAGATTGTAGCAAACAAAGTTTGAATCATTCGTTTTCAGAAAATAAGTGAATAATCATATGCTAAATAAGAGTAACTAATAAGTACTGTACATTACTAAACGTGACCTGTAGGGTCTCCCTTTTTACCATAGATTAATAATTCCTAACTAATTTTGAATTGGTTCGGAAGAAAACGAAATGAAGTTGTAGATAGAATCTTGAGCAAATGGGAGATCTTTCCTATTGAAACACAGTTTATCTTTCTTCTCTAAATCTGAGTCTTCATTTTTCTCTGGTTACGGAGCCGCCCTTAGTTTTAAAAAGGAGTCAAAAGGTCATTCGGGATTTTTGGGTTTCGGGGTTCGACTATTCGCAAAGCTTTTTTTTCAAAGACAACCCCAAAGTCCCGGTACCGAAGTCTCGAAAAAGTGATTGTTTGAGAGGAATTGAACAGATTTTAAAAGTAATAATTAAAAAAGTTAAAGGATTTCTAATCCTTTAACATGTTCTTTTTCATCCATATCAACTTAAGAAGCATTCCAAATGTCTCGACGTGCTTTTCATGAAATACCTTTTAATTATGATTAATTAAGGTTTAAAACATACTTAACATAATCGTTAATCAGTCGCAATTCGGGAAATCAAAGAGTCGACCTTGAGTCTCCTTAAACCCCGATCCTTGAAGTCGCAAAATTATTAAAAGTTAATGATATGTTTATTAAGAAGTAATAAGGTTTAATGACAATCAATCCAATCGTGATTTTTTGATTTAGGGTTTCTTACGTTAAAGAGTCGTCGGAGTCTCGATACTCCAATACACAAAAAATAAAGACTAAGCACTAATCATGATTAATTAAAGGGTTAAAACAAGTGGTTAGCGCCTAAATAAATCCCATCGTGGTTTCATGATTCGGGATTTACTTGTGTCATACCTCATGAGGAAACAATGCTAGGAACTCCGAAACACGAAATCCTGAGAGAATTAAGTGCTTCAACACAATTAACTTAATTTTAAAAAACGAGCATTAAGGGTATTAAAATAACTTTTTGCGTTTCTCTATTCGGGAGTTTTCAATGACATTCCTTTCGGAATCCCAGTTTTGAATCACCGATATGTGGCAGTATCTATAACGGATTAATGAGATATTTTTAACATTAAGTGCGTATCTCCAGGCGTACCATCCCCATTAAAAGCATTTAATTTTTTATCGCCTGTATCGGTATGCTAAATTTAAGACAGGTTGAAGGTTAATAAAGGTTTGTGATGTTGAATTTCATTATTAGTTTTAGGATAGGAGTGAGTTATACTTAGAAGAAGTCACGCATTTTTCTCTGCAATAGGTTTTCATTTTAGCACAAATGTCATAGCACCCAGAAAAGAACCCAAGAAGAGTGAGGAGGCAAGTGAAAAATCGAATACAGATGGAGATGTTATATCCAACACTACGCCGCATGTTGTTGATTCAGTCAAATCCTAGAGGCAAAGTTTTGAAACTTTAAACTATGAGATTAGGAATTGCCTCAACGATTTTGGAAATGAAAGGACTAAAAATAAACTCAGAGACATAGCAGAGTCTAAACTTCACAAAATCGCCACACGAACGAGACTCATGCCATACAACGACATGATAAGATGGGATTTAGAGAAAACTGACATTTAGACGAGGAGTATTATTAAAAGCCAAGGGGTCATCGTCGACTCATTCATACCCGAGCATATCCAAGTAATGTATAAAATTCCCCCTACTTCTAAATACATTTATAATGTTGAATTCGTAGCGAAATTTCAAAGAAGGGAGTGTACAAAATTTGATCAAGCATATCCGGCTATAATCAAAGAATGGTGGGGAATTCCAGTGATGTTTAGAGATGATACTCATGGAAGTTATTCCACATCTCCATTAAACAAATACATGGTTTATATATCTTTGATGCTATGTAGAATTTTTGGGAAGAAAAACCCTACCCATTTCCCTGCAGAATGGGTGCCACTTATACACGAAGTAGCCGAGGGTTATAGTTTCAACTGGGGTAAAATTTTATCGGATAATCTAAATAAGGAGATTGCAGAGTCCCAAACGACAAAATAAAAAGGTCTCCCTACACCTTTTACACGTCTGCATATATTATGGATGCTATCTGTTACATGACTCCTTTCCCCTTGATGAATTGGAGCTAGAACCCAACCTGCACGGAGGCCATTCATTTTTATCATTCTAAACTATGGGAGGAGAATGTTAAATATTTATTTTACTAAATCTGTCAGTACGTGGTGATACCTTTGCACCGAATTTTGTATCGTTATGCACCCACTCATGTTTTAGAGTCAATCATGGGAAACCTCAAGGCAATTGCATATTGGTTCATAGAAGAGGGTTTCTCCTATGTCAGGGTTTTCAGGTGCTCGATTCCTCCTCACGCACTTATGAAATTCCTTCTAGACAGACTGGTGTGCAGGGAGGTGGCCTACCAGATAATAATAGGTGGCATCAACACTGAATTGAAAGCATCTCAGAAGAAGTTCTGGCCACTTTTTCCTATACAGATTGGGAAGTTTTCACTGCTCAACTTTGGTCATTCCAAGGTTGAAGCTATAGCACTGGAAGACATCAAATTGGTAGATCCCAAACTCAAAAAATATGACCCTTATCAAATTGTAGGAAATCATCTTACACACTGCAATATGAAGATGTATGAACATGAAGCTTCTCCCTACAATGACATGTTCAAGGGATCCAGAACCTATGAGAAAATATTAGACAGAGTTCATGCACTATCACCCGACCTATAGGCCAACTTTCTGACTTTCCAGAAGAATAGGCAAAGTGGTTTTCCTAAGATACTGTAGGGGGAATCAACGACTCCTCCTCCAGCTCAGGGAAGTACTCCCCTAGGTTTCAGATCAGAGGCTCACGATAAAGGGACTGTAGAAGAAAATCCAGAGAATACTGAAGCATCTTCACATAAAGTAGAAGCTTCAAAATCAAAGAATCCAAGGCTTGAAATGAGTTCCAAATACGAGACCCCTTCAAAGTCAATTCAAATGATTCCCCCTTTATCATCAACTATTCCTACTGATATCCCTAAAAAAATAGGATAAAATCAATCAACAGAGTTGGATAGCCCCATTACATCATTGAATCCTTTACAGACAACTTTTGGGACTCCCCATCTGGAAGTCATATATGCAAGTGACCTTACTCCCATCTCTAGAGAAGAGATACCTTCCTTTGATTATTTTTCAGTAAGAAGAGGAAAGCTATAGTAAAACAAGAAATGCATCCGAGAGAAGGCACAAAGGTGAAGAAACACAGAGTGCTCGTAGATGGTCATAACCTAGAAGAGGAAGACTTCTCCACAGAAGTAGCAGGCTCTATGGGAAACTACATGCGGAACAACACAACATGCTTTCTAGAATAGAAATCGTTCAAGACTACTTCCTGAAAATAAGCCACTCACTGGATAATATTACTTTCAGGGAAAAAGAGGCTACAACAGCTCACGTTTCTTTTCAAAAGGCAGTAACATTTTCGGCTAGAGAGGAAGTGCCAACCACCCCAAAGCTGACTGTAGAATAATAGATCAGGGGAGACATTATATTAAAAATATGGGAGGCCAATATTGTCGAATGCAGGAAAATGGCAAGAGAAGTTAAGAGAGAATGTGAAGACGTGTTTGATCAGCTAGATACAAAAACGCTGGGCATTGGTAAAGGTGAATGTCCCATGTTATTAGGACAGATCAATGTTGTAAGGCATCAACTACATATCAAGGAGAGTTGGAATGAATCCCATATCAAGATTTCACAATTGAAACAGATTGACATCACCCAAATAGACAAGTGGCTAATAAATCCAAATCTACAGTTGCAAACGACAAAGTTTGAAAAGGAAAAGATTGAAGACAGGCTACCCCAAATTCAGAGGAAGTTGTATATGTGTGAAGGAAAGGATATGATAGAACCTTCAAGATTTTGGTGCAGTTTTTAGACAGGTGCGTCGAGTGTTATGGATCAAGCGAAGGAAGCACTTCAAAGAAATGATGAGGTAATGCATGTATGCTCATTTTTTTCCAACTGTTAGAAAAGTAAAAGTAACCGAGCAAATGGTTCAAATTTGTATTCAATAACCATAGCACTGAGGAGATTAGGAGAATACCAAGCATATAGGGTTGATGATTTTCTTTGTATAAATACAATTTACACCAAGGGAGTTTTCTTCGGCCGATTTGTTTTAGAGAATTTTTTTCAATTTTCCAGAATTAATACAAGTGCAAATCGAAGACTCCAGATCCCGTCAAGTTTGAGTTATGCATTCCTCTGTTATTTCATATTTAACATCATTTCTTATATATCTTTAATGAATGCTTAGCTGCAATTTAGTACAACCTCTACTGTGGTGATTGATTTATTTAGTCATCTAATCGTTTACAATTTTCCTCTGTATTGGCTATCAACAGGTACAAGACCTGTGAATTACTTAGATTTCTATATCTTATGCTTCATTAAAGTTTCTCTTATCTATTTTCTTCTTTTGTCACAAAGTGATATTCTTCCTTGGTTGATGCCTCACCTTGTTCAACAACTTTACGTTTTCTTTCATTTCATGCGCGTTTTTCATTTTAGCTCAAATATGGGAAACGACCTTTGATTCTGTTTTACTATTAATTCAAAATTTTGGGGATTTTTCTTACATAATATAAAATAGAAACAACAGCCTAAAAAACAACAAGTGTTTAAAACTCTTTTCCCTCCATGACCATACCTATTACGAGACAACCCAATATTGAACTCGGTCTTTTGGACTAGACCAATATCACTTTAACTCTTTTTAACACCATATTAAGGACTTCTACCACCCGGGTTGAACTTGACCATTCATGGGCAGCCATTGAGCAGGACATTAGTGTCTAGGAACAATTGGAAGTTAGAAAAAGACAATTCAAAAATCAACGATAACTCTTTTTCCTTTAAGAGTTGTCCTTCCTTTCCTTTATATCATAGACACCCCTTTTTTGGATGCATAGACTTCATACTTTCAAACCTTAAGTATAAACTCTGGAACAACATCTCCCTTGAAACAATTTTAAAATAATAACAAAACAAAGATAGTGCTGGACCATAGGCGAGGGTAACTCCTCAGTCATACTCAAGAACTTCAGGGTAAGGGTATACAACAGAAGGCTAAAAAAAATGTAATTTCATACTTATATATTTATACGCGTTGCAGAATAATAATAGCAGTTGTGTTACATAGACCATACTTAATATGACTCATTAAAAGGAATCTGGAGGGTAGGCTTACGAAGGTTAATTTCATCACTTAGATTTAACTCTTAGCTTCAACCCTTGCTTCGAGGAGTCATTGGGAACATGAAGAGCATGTTATTGGTTAAACTGGCAATGGGATTAGTTAGGCAAAGAGGAAAATTTGTGTGCTTGCGGTAGATAGGGTTAAAGAGAAGACTACCTATGTCTTTTTCTCAACAAAAAAAAACCCCTGGTAAGCACCAGAGAGATGCACCACAGGAAACTTGAATAGATAAAAAATTCTACAGGGATTTATGATTCTTCTTTGCGTAATTGTAACTAAAGGGAAGACTCAAATTTAGGAGAAACATAAGGTAAGTGGCCTTCCATATGGTCTAAGAGTCCAACATCTCACTAAGGAATATAATCCAAGAAAACTCATGCAATATACAGTCAATACTAAGAATCCAAACTATGCATTGCTGAAGCAACATTATCTTCGAAGGGATTAGATAAAGGACTACCTTCCATACACAAAATTTTTATTATAATACAAAGGGTTCCCAAAATTATTAACCAGAAGCTCTTACCTCACTTAAAGTGGTTCCCAGTGGTAGTGGTCCACCAAACGTATTTCCACTAGAACGAGCCAACATCATAAGCATTGTAGATACACAGAGAAAGAATCGATAACCGGGGTAACCTCAAACACCGTCGCAGGACACACAGAGTCAACATCAAGAATGAAATAGTAGCCTCAGGGAAACCTCGTATACTAGTCTAATGGCAATTAATGATGGTCTATACCTAAGCATCGTGGTTAGGGAAAGGTGGCAAAATTTCAAAGGGGCACATTAAAACACGCGATAGTCCCGAAGAGGTGTGTTACAGAACAACTTAAATGATTGGGAAGAGTCTTTTACACCATTGCGATCATATCCAAGATAATCCCGCCTCAGACCAAGGAAAAATCATAATGACAGATAGTTTGGACTTTTGTTTTAATCCTTATCTCTAGTTTGGTTAGAGTTCTTTTACGTTCATTGAATCTGTTAAGAAAGGAAAAACCTTATGCCAGAGTTAGTCTGGATGGGAACGACAGTTAAGAATGAGTGAATAATATATATAACCAACCCTTAGTTACCACCTTCCAAATCATAACACTTGCACGTAATGGCTGTCACATTGATTGTAATTCATTCATTAAGTATCTGTCACCTACTCCTGAGGAAATTGTTTTTGTCACTTCAAAATTTAAGGATGTTCATACATTGATACCCCTCCCATAGTATGCCTTACTTGCGCAATCATAAGTATAAATTATGGTGGCATATATATATATATATAGATAGTTTTTTTGAGGCCGAAAGTATAGTCTATGTCAAGGATAGATATAAATGCTTATATATTTGTAAATAGTCTATTATTATGAATTTAAATATATCCACCCCCCTTGAGGTTAAGTTTAGATAAAGTCTTTTAATCACCATTGTTAAAGAGATTTGGTAAGTATAAATGGTGGGAAAAAAAATAAGTATATAATCACCTTACAATGTAGCAAGAAAGGTCTGACATGGATTAGATGCGGTAATTAAGTTTAATGTCCCTAAGGATTTTTTTTTTTTTTAAATGGAAAATTTAGGGAATCATTACATATGGTATCAGAGAAAAGGTTACAACACTTGGACCTTGAACAAGGCCAAATTAATTACTTAGCACATATTCCTTTCTATGAAAAAACTAACAAACCATTATTGTGACAAACATAAAACTCTTTTTTGTTTTGTGTTAATCATGGCATCATAGGATGATGCAAAAATCAGACTTTAGGGGAATACTAAACAAAGGCCTCCTGAAGATATGAGATAGAATAGTGACGAAAGATCACCTAATGAATTTATGGAAATGATGAGGAATCTCATTGTTGAGTTGTAGGTTTTCAAAGCAGACAATGAGAAACTGAAGAAGGCACAACATGAACAACATGAAATAAATGAAGTCCTGCTGCATAGTATAGTGACAAAGAAAACCCGAAAGGATGAGAACTCAGAAGAAGAGGTCAGTAAAAGGGCCTCCAAGAATTATGGTCCTGAAGCAGAAAAAGGGGACAACTCATCTGAAGGTACACCTTTAGCTGAAGATAAAACAAAAACAGACAGAAAAAGAAAACAGGTAGATCACCTTGAGGGAGAATTTAAGAAAATCAAACCCGCTACCTTGACGGGGAATCTAGAACAAGGGAGAAAGATGAAGCATGGTTATTAGAAATCAAGAAGTATTTCTAGATATACAACTATTCCAACAATATGAAGGTCAGAATGGCCATCTATAATTTGAAAGGAAAAGCCAACATTTGGTGGTAAGACCTGAAATTGGCCAAGGGCCTAAAGGAGAAACAGATGGAATGGTCAGAATTTAAGAAATACTTTAAGAAACAATACCTATCTGAACGTTACTATGAAAGAAAAAACAAATAATTTTATGAACTACAACTTGGTCAAATGACTATGGAAGATTTGATAAATAAATTCATGGAATTACTAAGGTTCGTACCTTATATCTAGGAGGATAAAGTGAAAATCTAGTGGTTCGTAAGCTATTTACCACAGCCCTACAAGGACATAATCGAATTTGATAATCCCAAATCCTTGAGTGAAGTGTTCAGAAAAGCTCGAATGTGTTATGACCAATACAAACAATGATCAGAATTTCCCAAGGCTTGGAAAGACAAGAAACAAGACTGAATGAACCAACGGAAGAAAGGATACCAACCAACTCCTTATTGGAACACAGAAAAAATCTTTCCAAGGAAATATTTTCACTCCAACAATCCAAACACTCAAGGAGGTGGTAAACAGGTAAATCTGGGAACTAATAAGTTTGGGGAAAACCTCTGTGAACCATTAAAATGATGGGAATGTGGAGAACCTCATCTAAGGAGGAACTGTCCATGTTTGATTTCAACAACCAAAACTACTATTCAAAATCTATAGGAAGCCTCTATGGTGGGAGATGTGGGCATAAGCTTGCATCGGATAAATGCAGCTGTGGAAGGCCGACAAGCTAACCATCAGTCCTCTGTGGTGGAAATCAAAGGTAAAATCAATAACACTCGTATTTATGTTTTAATTGATCCTAGAGATACATTGAGTTATATCACTCCTAGTATTGTGGAGTCAAATAAACTGAAGAAAAAAAGA
This sequence comes from Picea glauca, assembly GCA_000966675.3. Taxonomy (NCBI): domain Eukaryota; kingdom Viridiplantae; phylum Streptophyta; class Pinopsida; order Pinales; family Pinaceae; genus Picea; species Picea glauca. The sequence continues at coordinate 435,861 of JZKD02S0155787.1, read as the reverse complement.
CACGTAAAATCTTGGCTGGTACAATTAGCAACATGAACAAAAAGAAAAGTTGTCGACTTTATTTCTGATTATGAGTTCAGTTTAGGTGGTTAAAACATAAAGACAAATCTGAAAATTCTACCGTTAGGGTCTTATGATGTAATTATCAGAATGGATTGGTTAGAAAAACATAAAGAAGTGTTAGATTGTTATGAAAAAACACTTAAGTATAAAGACAAAAATGACATTGCTAGGACAATTCAAGGGATACAAAAACTAGTCTCAGTTAGATAGATTTCAGCAATGCAATTCAAGAAATGCATGAGAAAGGGGTGTCAAGTTTATGCCATCCAAGTAACAAACCTATTAGAAAAAGGAAATAAACCGAACTTGGAGGATTTTGTTGTTCTGCATGATTTCAGAGACATGTTTTTTGATGAAATACCTGAATTACCCCCAAGGAGGGAGATATAATTTTCTATCGACCTACTACCTGGTTCAACCCCCATCTCTAAAACCTTACCGAATGCGTTTGTAGAAATTAAAAGAACTAAAAATTCAACTATAGGAATTATTGGACAAAGAATATATTAGATCGAGTGTTTCACCATGGGAAACACCAGTCCTCTTTGTGAAAAAGAAAGACGAAACTCTAAGATTATGCATCGATTACAAACAATTAAAAAATATGACTATTAAGAACAAGTACCCCTTACCTAGGATAAATGATCTGTTCGATCAAGTAGGTGGGGAAAAGGTTTTCTCAAAATTAGATTTACGATCTAGTTATGACCAGGTTAGGATAAAAGATGAGGACATAAGTAAAAGAAACTTTCGAACAAGATATGGACATTATGAATTTTTGGTTATACCTTTCGGACTCACTAACGTGCTAGCCACGTTTATGTGTTTAATGAACAATATTTTTAGTCAGTACTTGGACAAGTTTGTGTTGGTATTTATTGACGATATTCTAGTATATTCTAAAACAAAAGAAGAACACGAAGAACACTTAAGGATAGTTCTGCAAACTTTAAGGAAGCACAAATTGTATGCTAAATTCGATAAGTGTGATTTTTAACAGAAGAAAATACAATACCTAGGACATGTAATATCTGCAGAAGGAATTACAGTCGATCCTGAGAAAATAAGAGCCATCATGGAATGGCCAATACCCAAGGATGTGGCGGACATTCGGTCATTCATGGGAATCATCGGATATTACCACAGATTTATAGAGGTATTTTCCAAAATTGCTTACCCTATCACATCATTACAAAAGAAGGGGACTAAGTTTAACTAGTCACAAAAGTGTCAAGGCTGTTTTAATAAGTTAAAGGAATTGTTAACAACTGCACCCATTTTAAAGGTAGAATATCTAGACAAAGACTTCATCGTCCGTGTAGATGCAAGTAAAAAAGGACTGGGTGGTGTCCTAACTCAAGAAGGACATGTTATTTGTTATGAGTCCAGAAAACTAAAGGAACACAAATGAAACTACGTCACTCATGAATTAGATTTGGAAACTATAATACACGCCTTAAAAATGTGGCGGCACTACATAATGGGCAAAATATTTGTGGGCCTTTCGAGATCTTAGCTCGAATTGGACCCGTAGCATACCAACTTTCACTTCCTGCCAATCTAAAAATTCATAATGTATTTCATGTTTCTTTGTTAAAGAATTATGTTCACCACCCTACTCATATGATCGATTTGAACTTGGTGCAGGTGGAACTAGAAGGTGAGTTCCAAGAGGAACCTCTATGCATTCTGGACTGGAGAGAAATAACACTTCGGAACAGATTCATCGCCCATGTAAAAGTGCAATGGAAGCACTTTATCCCTGAGGAGGCCACTTGGGAGTTAGAGGGAGATTTACAGAAATCTCATCCAATCATATTCCAAGAAAGGAAAGAACACTGAGGACAATTTTTTATTGAAGGGGGAAAGGATGTGACATCCCCAAAAATAAATTATTTTTAAGTTTGAAATTTCTTAGGAAATTATTTCTGTTTTTAGTAAATTCAAAATTTGGAAAATTTTTGCCAATTCCAAATTTCGAATTTAGTTAATTGTAATTAATGATTATGACTGTTGGGTAGAGATATGATTTGACCCAACTAACTACTTGACTATGACACTTGTATGAAACAAAATATTTTATAATTATTGCTGAAGGAAAAATGGAACAACTATGTTAAAATCAACTGACCATGACTCGATGAGTGGGGAACACGTTTGAACTACCTCAGGGATGATTGTTACAAGTGGAAAATCAAGAATTTGGCCATTGGAAGCACCTAAAAATCAGGTATTTGGAAAGCTGTGAAAATTCCCAAGGGGGAAAAAGACCTAGGAAAAAATGACTTTGCATATATGGCATATGGGAGGAGGCAGGACACTGCCTAGTATGCTGGGGAAAAAGGAATTATCTCTTGCTATTTTGAGCACTGTATTCTGAGTGTGAGGCAAGGAGAAGTAGCTGAAAATGAAGAACTATTCCTGAGGAGAGGTTCTGAGTTCGCCCTCATGGATTCATGGTCAGGCTAGGGGGAGAAAAAGACAAGTGATTTGGTTGTTCTATTCTAAGGTTGGGAGGAACGTGATTGTTCCTTTTGTTATTCGACAATTGTTCAGATATGTCATCCTACCTTTTTCTCTGGTTGGATGTTATATGGTTAATAAGTGATAGATTTCATCTGTTTAATTCTGGATAGAAGTATTTCTATGGATGAAAATCTGGTTGAATGTTGTTGAACTTAAGGACTGGCCAAAATGCCTCTAAACCAATTCTGAATGAATCATCTCTGTTGGATTAGATTTCTAGGTGAATGTTGTTTTCATTAGTTATACTAGAT